>CAUYQG010133969.1:0-18319 GCA_963574415.1 Tarsius wallacei | reverse complement strand
TGTTTGTTTTTATTGTATACATTTATGGGGAACATGGTATTCTTTTTTGGTGGGCGTTGGGGTCTTACTCTGTCACCCAGGCTGGAGTGCAGTGGCACCATCACAGCTCACCACAGCCTTGACCTCTTGGGTTCAGGCAATTCTCCCACCTCAGCCTCCTGAGTACCTGGGACTGTAGGTGTGTACCACCACACCTGGCTAATTTTTTGTTTTTTTTGTAGAGACGAGGTCTCACTCTGCTGCCCAGGCTGGACTCAAATTCTTTGGCTCAGGCAATCCTCTTGCCTTGGCCTCCCAAATTGCTGGGATTACAGGCATGAGCCACCGTGCCTGGAACGGAAGGCAAATATTTTTAACACTTCGTCTGGGCTGGCACTTAATGCAGACTGTCCTGTTTGACAGCTGTGTGTATCCTCATTTCTACAGATGGTGAAACTGAGTCTCAGGGAAAGCGAATCATCTGACGGTTGGGAGTTTGGTTTTGTTTTCTGCAGCAAAGTGGCCTGGATCGCTGTAGAAGTCAGTCTCCCTTCACATCCTGAGCTCTCCCTCCGGATCTTTGCCATTGTTTTTTCCCAGTGTTCTGTTCTTGCATACTGTAGGTAGGTGCTCCATAGATGTCGATGAGCATGGTCACACCTACTAACAGGTCACCCCCTGTGATGACCCTTCTGCTGACTTCCATCATCGGTCATTCACTGACAAATATGCACCGAGCTCAAAAGTCTCCTCTAAACACTGTGTGTGCATTGTCGAAAGGCAGGAATAAGAATCTTAGAACAGAAGAACTTGACAAAATAATCTTAGCAGTAGTGCAGTCGTTTTTTGTCTCTGCTCTAGCCCTGTCATGTATTGCTGAGCCCTTCTGCTGACCAGCCTTTACACAGTACTTCACAGTCCTAGATTTAGAGGCAGCATTCTTTACTATTCCCTTGTTCCCAGAATCTCATAAAAATGTTTGCCTTTACATGGACCGATCCAGATCCCAGTAGGTCTCAGCAGCTAACATGGATGTATTGTCTCAGGGCTTCCAGGTTAGCCTTCACCTTTTCAGCCAACCTTTTTCAGCCCCTCCCAGCTTTCATCTGAACATAGCACCCTTATAGAATATGTAGATGATTTATTATTATGTAGTCCTTCCCTTGAAATATCTCAGCAACACATTGTTACGCTTCTCACCTCCCTTTGTGACAAACGTTATTGGGTTTCTCAATCCAAGGTTCAGCTTAATTCACAGCAAGTCACCTATTTGGGCTTTAGACTAAATCAGGGTCATAACTACCCAAAGGAAACAGCGTGGTGTCTCTCCGCCTCTTCCCCAGTCTAAGAAAGAGCTCCGTGCGTTCTTGGGGCTCACAGGTAACTTCAGGGTCTGGATCCCTGATTATGGCCTCAGAGCAAACCTCTATACCAGGCCACACAGAGTCTGGAACACGAGCCTCTCAGTTGACATTTGCCAGCTCGGACTGCCTTCAATACTTTGCAATGGGCTCTCACCCGAGTTCCAGCCTTGGACCTGCCTGATCTCCAAAAGAATGTTCTCCTCCTCCTCTGTAGGACGAAAATGTGGACCAGACCTTAAGGCTGTGGCTTTCCTGTTAAAGCAATTGGACAACACAGCAAAGGGATGGCCACCCTGCCCCAGGACACTGGCTGCGACTGCCCTGCTCACTCAGAAAGCTAGCAAACTTACCTTACGGTGGGCACATAGATATGAATTCACCACATCAGTTGTAGACGTCTTAAACAACGATGCTAATAAATTCCTCTACAGCTGTCACCTCACTAGATGTCAAAGTCTTTTAATGGGAAATCCTAACCTCACCGTTCAAAAGTCTAATGCTCTAAACCTGGCTGTCCTCCCTACACTGGAACCAGAAGGACATGATTGCTCAGAAAATTTAGAAACCTCTAGGGCTGTCAGAGTACATCTGACAGACACCCCTCTCTCAGACCCGGAGCACGAAGGATGTCTAGATGGTAGCAGAAAGTCTCAGCAATACGTGACAGGGCTAGGGTAGAGACAAAACAGTTGCACTTCTGCTAGGATCGTTTTATCAAGTTCTTCTATTCTACGATCCTTGGAGTTCCTAGCTTTCAGGTATGTGTGTGTGTGGGTTGTGTGTCTGTGTGGGTGTGGGTAGGTGGTGGTGGAGATGGGGAAAATGGACCTTGTAAAAATGGACCTCAGTAAAAAAAAAAAATGGACCTCAGCAAAAAAAAAAAAAAAAAAAAAAAATCACCTACTCTTTATCAAGGGTTTGCAGAGTCCCAGACGCGAGGCTTCCCTTTTGTCTGTGGTTGTTCGATGCCTGTGGCAGATTTGGGAAGTTTTTCGAAACATCAAGGCTCTGAGAGGACACATCCTTTGCTCAGAGTCATCCAGAATGGATTTGGACCCAGGCCTGTCTGGCTGGATAGCCTGTGTCTTAGTCAAGAGCAGAGGATGTTGCCATGGAAACGGCATGTCCCCAACTGGAGGGGAGGGTCCTTCCTCCTCAAGGGAAGCTTCCCTGGGGTGGGGACACCCCAACTGAGTCTGGAGGAATGAGCGAGACTCGCATAAGCGGGGAGGGCGGGGAAGGAAAGGCATCCTGAGAGGAATGACTTGGGTGGTAGTGGGATGGAGCGTGGCCTCATTGGGGAGTGGGGTTATAATTAGAAACTGGACCAACTGGTCCCTACATGCTTCTTAGTTACAAGAGTTATTGATTAGAACAGTGGTATGGTGCACGGACTTGTGCACCCCATCATTTGTATGTTGAAGCCTACCCTCAATGCAACTATATTTAGAAATGGGGCTTTTGGGTGGTGACGAGGTTTAGATGAGGTCATGAGGGTGGGGTTCACAGGATAGGATTTTAAGATCAGGAAGATCTCTCTCTCTCTCTCTGTTTCTCTCTCCTCACGTTCACTGAGGAAAGGTCACACCAGGATACAGCGAGAAGATGGCCGTCTGCAAGCCAGGAAGAGATCCCTCACCAGAGACTGGCCCTGCCGACACCTTGACCTTGGGCTTCCAGCCTCCAGAATGTGAGAACATAAATAAATGTCTGTTGTTTCAACCACCCAGTGTATGATTCTTCGTAATGGCCATCCAGGCAGACTAAGGCAGGTGACTGCTGTCCTATGATGCCACGGGCTTCAAATGGACACTGCCTAGGTGAGCACCAATTCGACTGGCTCCTGTTAACAAAACCTGTCCTGCAGGCAACGTGGCTGCTTACAGCTGGTGGCCTCCTCAGAGAGCAGAAGTGAGCAGGACAGCTGCTAATTCTAGGGGACTGGTTTCCTTCTATACAAATTTATTGAATACCTACTATATACCTAGCACCGACCTTGCTTTTACAGCAGGATGGCAAGGCGGGTATGAAAATTATTCCTCATGTCAATATCATGCGGTGATGTCATTTTGTAAGCACTTGCTCTGGGCAATGGTGCTGTGCAAGCCTCTATCTCATTGGCTCCTCCAGCAGCCTTCCAGGAGGATGGTTTGGAGAAGCCATGTACTTGCCTAAGGTCCTGCAGTGAGTAAGTGACTGAGATGCTGGGACCCCATCCTGGGACTTTGGGGCTCTAATATTTATGATCTTTATGCTCCCCTGTCCTGCCTTGATATCAAGATACCAGGCACATGGGGCTTCAAAGGGAAAATATGCCTACAATCTGGACAGCAGAAAGAAATGGCTGGGAGAAGGAAGTTAATGAATATATAATTGCTATTCTCATTGTAGAGAAAACTAACATCAATTAAGTGCCACTTAGAATGGTGCTAACCGCCTGTTGCATGTCCTATTTAGTCCCCACAAACGCTTTGACATAGTTATTTATTTATTTATTTTTTGAGTTGGGAGTCTCACTCTGTTGCCCAGACTGGAGTGCAGTGGCCGCTCCCGGCCACCGCAGCCTCGACCTGCTGGACTCCTGGTGATCCTTCCACCTCAGCCTTCCAAGTAGTTGGAACTACAGGCACGCACTACCACGCCTGGCTAATTTTTTGATTTATTGTAGAGATGAGGGCTCACCAAGTTGCCCAGGCAGGTCTCGAACCCACGGCCTCAGGCAATCCACTCACCTCAGCCTCTCAAGGCGCGGGATTACAGGCTGAGCCACCGAGCCCGGCTTTTGACATAGTTATTAGCTCCATTTTACAGATGGAGAAACTGAGGCTCACAAAGTTAAATATCTTGCCAAGGTCACAGGCTTGTTGTAGAAGAGGAAGGATATGAACCCAAGACTTCCTGGCGTCCATCTGAAGATCTCTGACCCCCTCACACAGTGGTGTGTTGGTGAGCTGATTCTCTTGCGGGAAAGAAACCCAAGACAAGCAACTCTGATTTTCATGTCTGCTGATTTCTGTGGTATCAATACTCCCTCCCTGGTGATTTCAAGCTACCCACGGTTCAACAACTGACCCACAAAACTCCTGTCCATTTCGCCACCAGCTCCGACCCACTTCCTGATCACCTCTCAGATTGCAATAGACCAGCTGTGCTGGCTGTCACAATGGCAAGAGGACACTGCTACTTGTCCGCATCCCTGGGTGGCTTGCCAGTCACTTCCTTCAGGAGTGCTGCCTCATATGTTGCCCCTCTGAGACTTGATGAACCTCATCTGGGAAGTGGGTCTGACCGCCCCTCACCCTTCTTTGCCTGTGGTCTCAGACTTTGCAGCTACGAGAGACTGAGTTCCAGCATGTAGATGTATTCCCTCACGCCAGTCACTGTCAGGAATGAGGGGCCTGGTTGGAGCTGTTGCTCTGGTCCCTGCTTCTCCTCTACCCTGCAAAGCTTTCAGGGTGATTAGTTCCTCCTTGTGGAGAGATCTTGTTACCAGGAGGGCTGCTCCGAATCTCTTCTACCTGAGATAAGAAGGCTGCCTCTTCTTTAATCTCCAGGCTTAGGGGCGACATTTTAATATGTAAGATATCGTTTCCAGGCTCAGGGTGGGGTAAAAGGAAAATCAGCTAGAGTCTGGCCGAGGTGGGTTTCAAATGCACACACTTATCACTAAAAGGCCCTTCCTGCTCACAGACCCTATGGGGCCGGGTGTGTCCTGAGTCATTTCGTTGGCGTGGGTTTCATTTGTACCTGGACCAGGGGCCCTTGCAAGGGGTCTGCATTTCTGACGAAACCCAGCTGAACGCAGGGCTGTCTGCAGCACCAAGTCCAAAGACTGGCTGGTGCCCATCCCCACCCCTCAATTCCCAATGCAAGGACCGTTTCAGGTCTGTGTGTCTTGACCACCTTCTCTTTCCCTCAGCTGCCACACTCCTACAGGACCTGTTGAAAGTAAAAATGGGAGAAAAAAAATGCAAAGCAAAAATGAAACAAAACACACACTGAGTGGGCACTCACCAAGTGCATGCCGGGTTCTGAGTGCTTAAGGCTGGTGATCTGACCGAGATGGGCTTGAGTCTTGCCTTTACTCCTTAAGTGCTGTGGGTTCTTGGGCAAGTCACTTAACTGCTCTGAGATTCAGTTTTCTCTTTTGTCAAGAGGGCGATGCAGTGTCTACTTCACATGGCTGTTTTGGGACTTTAATAGGCCTTTAAAGTGGTGGGTGGTAAGTGAGAAGTCGGTTTTGCTTTGCTTTTTTTTTTTTTTTGTAGATTAATTAGAGAAATGTGTCTTCCTTGTAACACTTGCTAGTTGGAGCCTGTAGCCACTGTTTTTTGGGGGGGGTTGGCAAGAAGGTTGGCAGGGGAAGTAATCAGAGACTTACAGGCTTGGTTCCTGAATTCTTACAGCTTTTCCCAGAAGAGTTAAGACCAGTGAATGACCAATGAGGGTGTTAATTCCAGTGGTTTCCACATTCATCGAGGAAAGCAGATTTTTTTCAGGCAATGATATATGATGAACATCTTTGGCCACAATAAATTGAATAAGTTTTTCTTCAAGTGACACTACCTTAGAGTTCCCCCAAATAACAACTTTCTGCTAAAAAGACAATGACGTGCAGTGTCACATTGCAAAATCAAAGTCAACTTTCTGTATTTGAAAAGAAATGAAAATATAACTGTATGCTTTGTTTCTTATCTGGGATAAAGTTGCCACCTTGTCTCCAAGGGGAAAGCTCACCTTTCATTCTGACGTGGGGTCCTTCTTGTGTTTCCTTGTTTTGATGAGTGGATGTTCTTTCTCTTGCGACTTGATGGTGGTGATAGTTTTACGTTTGTAAAATTTATATTTTTGGAATAGGTAAGACAAGGAGATGGTTCAAAGGTTCAAGCAAGGTAACAGTTCAAAGTTATTCTTTCTCCTTCCCTCTCCTGCTCCCCAGAAGTCAGTGCCACCCCCCCCAAGGAGGAGCACACCTGTTGCCATTGTCTTGCAAATCATTCCCGATCTTGTCTGGGTCTGTATCACCCCCAATAGTGCAAAACTTGGCTTTTGAGGCAAGGGGATGATCTTAGGTGTTCTTTACTTTTGGTAATTGTTGTATGCCCAGTGTCATGTGTGCCATATTTTGGTTTGCTCAGAGTCCAGTCATTGGCCAGGTCTCCCAATTGTGACATTGCTCTCATAAAGAAGGATTTACTGTGTAACAACATGATGGCTCCTGCCCTGAATGCTGTCTCTGCAGTCCTTACAATTGAGTTGTTTTCTACATGGGTGGGCAGGATGGGTGTTGGCACCAGCCACCCATGTTCCCTCTCTGGTAGACTTATGGTGGGTTTGTGAGCAGACTGGTTACTGTTTGCAGTGTGCTCTGTGGCCATGGCATCACCTGGATATCAAGGTCAGACCTCTGAACGTAGATTTGCTGTGGTGATGCTTGTTAAGGATGGCAGATAGATAGCAGCCCAGGCTCGACTCTTCCTGTACTTGTGCAGACATTATTAATTGATTATTGCATACTTCCTATGAGATCAGATGGCACCTCAGAATCACACTCAACATAGTGCTTTGGGGTGTGGGAAAAGAAGGTGAAACACATTTGACACCACTATTGTAGTACTTTGGTCTAATGGTTCCTAGATGTTGATGTTTTATAAACCAGAGTAATTTTTGAGTCACATACATAAGGGACTCATATAAGGTTGTCAACTTGTTTTGACAGAGATGAAATAATTTTAAATTATGTGCTATTTTAATTCATTATATTAATAATTATTATTAGAGACAAGTCTTGCTCTGTTACAGCCTCGAACTCCTGAGCTCAGGCAATCCTCCCACCTCAGCCTCCCCAGAAGCTAGGACTATAGGCATGCATCACCATGTCTTGCTAACTAAAACTTTTTTTTCTAGAACCAGAGTCATGCTACGTAGACCAGGCTGGTCTCAAACTCCTGGCCTCAAACAATCATCCTGTACCAGCCCCTAAATTTACAAGTGTGATCCACTGTGTCCTGCCTATTCATTTTTTGGAAAACTCATTTTTAACACCAAAAGAGTTGGAAAGATAATTTCAGAATAAAGGAAAATGGACAAGCTTAGCTTTACTTAAAAATACATTCCCTTCCTCATTTTATATAAGACAAATACATACAAATCATCATTATGAAAGGACACCAATTGGTGAATCACAGTGGGCAAAGCAGGAATATATAGTGAAACTTAGGAACACATAGTGATATATAGCAATATATAGTGATAGAGCACATTCAACTTCCTCTTTGTAAAAATTACTTTCCATTTTAGAATCTTGTAAAGAATCATTTATATGGACTCATAGGATATTCTGTAAAAAAATCTCATCATTGTCTTGGTGGATTAAAAAAAATATATATATATTTTTCCCTTTAGAAAGTCACTAAAAAAGACAGTCAAGTAATCTTTAAGAGCACAAACCTACAAATACAAAGAGAATGGAAGAGACTAGGTTTAACAGACTGACTCCTATCCTAGGTGGCCTATTTAGCTCTCTTTCTCTCTTTTATTTATAGTTATTTTATTTTTAATTGGCATATAATAATTGCACATATTCATGGGATATAGTAATGTTTTGATACGTATACTGTAATGCATAGTGATCTGATCAGAGTAATTAGCATATCCATCATCTCAAACATTTATCATTTCTTTGAGTTGAAAACATTCAATATCTTCCTTCTAGTTATTTGAGATTATATTATATATTATTGTTAACTATAGTCATCTTACAGTGCTATATGCTTTGCAACTCTTATTCCCTTTCTGCCATGTTGTGAGATGCTCTAAAAAGTAGCCTTGGTGGTAAGGAACAGAGGACTGCCACCAGCCAGTGAGCAACTGAGGTCCTGAATCCAACAGCCCACAAGGAACTGAATTTGGCCAACTACCACACGAGTGAGGATAGACGTGGGTTCTTCCCCAGGTGATCCTTTAGATGAAACTGCATCCCAATATGTTGGATTACAGCCTATAAGAGACCCTCAGTCAGAGGACCTGGGTAAGTTGTGCCCAGTTTCCTAACTCATAGAAACTGTGGGTCAGGAAACTACAAAATAGAAGATGTTGTAAATAATTCAGTCTTGGGGTAGTTTGTCATACAGCAACAGATAACTGGTAGAGGAGGAATGGGTAGGAGCCAACAATAAGAAGACAGATTTGTACTGTAGCTTTTCAGAGAAGCTCAGAATTTGAAGGCACCTGATATCTCTGGGTTTGGGATGAGGGATGGGACTGAAAATAGACGGGTGGAAATTTATATACGGGGATGTTGGATTCCTCTCCATCTCTGCAAATCCAGGGGTCTGCTTCCCCTTCAGTTTGGCTACAATGTGAAGATTTGTACATTGTGGCTGGGAGAGAGACGTAGAACTAAAAACAGGGAAGATTCAGGGAAAATCCACATAATCAACAGTAAGACCTCTGTCTTCTTCCCTCACTTAACCTCCAACCAGTAGCCAGAGACCCTCTCTGAGGAGACTGAGCATCTCCAAGAAAAGACCCACAGAAAATGCCTTTTGGATGTCTCCTCAATGAAGAGGCTAGCTTGTCACCCTGCTGACTTTCCACAAAGCCCTCAAACTGAAAGCTCCACTTAAGCATATTGCACTTCCTTTCTTAGTGCCTTCTCCTTAAATTACATGCAGATAACAAAACTAACAAATCAGAATAAGAATGGGACCCAGACACACAGACAATTCAGGAGGTAAAAGACAATTTCTATAAACATTATAATTAATATCTTTAAAATTATGAAACAAGAACTGGTTGCTATAAAAAGAACACTCAGAATAATTAAGAACTCTCAGAAATACATATATGTGTCTTACGTATCAGGAAAAAATGACTCAATAGAAGAATTGAATGAGAAAGTTGAGTAAAAGTTCTAGAAGTAGAACTAAAAATATGAAGAGTTAAAAAAAAATAGAAGTGAAAAAAGTTAGATAATGAATCCAGGCAGTTCAACATCTGATTAATAGAAGTTCCAGCAAGAAAAAACAAAGAAATAAAGAGTTGGAAGTTAGCAAAGGAATAATACAAAAAGAAAGAAAGAAAGAAGGAAAGAAAGAAAGAAAAATTAAAATCAGATGTTAAGGGGATTACCGGGTACCAGCACAATGAATAAAGAAAAGACCTATACCCTTACATTTAGGTATGTTGTCAAGAAATTTCAGAGTCTATATGTTAACAAGTTCTTCCAGCAATCTGTTTTAACACGTCTTCCAGGTGATTCTGCTACACGCTCAAGCTTGAGAACCACTGGTCAAGTCAACTAAGTCACACCTGCCAGAAATCATTCTTAATAGATACACCTTTTACCCACTGTTTCCTAAACTCTAGGGCTTTCTCTTTCCATCATGGGCTCCTATTGTGCCCTTTACTGCCCTCATCAAACAGTTATCACAATATGTAATAATAGTCTGTTTCCTTCTCTCCACCTCCCACAAGATTTTAGGTTCCTTTTTGACTCACCATGGTATCCGCAGTTCAATGAATGACTAGGAATAGCACATAGCAGGAGTGACACATCAAATATGACTGTGACTCTGACATACTATAAAGCAGTAGTTCTCCAAATGTGGTTCGATATTCAGGATCACCCTGGGGGTCTATTTTTTAAAATCTCAATCAAATCATGAAGTCATTATTTTAATGGATATTCAAAAATAGTCAGGATATCAAATCACGATTTTAGGGCTATTATTGTTCTCTTTTCTAAATAAATTTCAAGTTATAGATGAAAGTAAATTACGATGAAGATAGATACTGATACGCAGGTATGTCAAAAATCCCGAAGGTTGTTCACAGTCTACTGACGGTTAGGAAGTGCATTGGTCATGTCTAGCTTTTCTGAGGACTTTAATGACCGGAGGCCACTGGCTGCCATTGTATCTTCAGCATACGCCCATCAAACCTCCAAATGCTGCATGCTTTATTTTCAGGTCTAATCCCA
Source organism: Tarsius wallacei (assembly GCA_963574415.1). Taxonomy (NCBI): domain Eukaryota; kingdom Metazoa; phylum Chordata; class Mammalia; order Primates; family Tarsiidae; genus Tarsius; species Tarsius wallacei. The sequence continues at coordinate 7,993 of CAUYQG010133969.1, read as the reverse complement.
TTTACCATCAACACTCCCAGAAGTCCAAGCCCCCTAACACTTCCATCATCACAGAAGTCTCCTTCCCGCTTTCCTTCTCACATTCCCTAATCTGAGTCCCTCTCTCATGTCTTTCTGCCCACCGGCCCCCTCCAATGTGCCCTTTGGAACTCAGGACCCATGATTCACACACTTCTCTGCATTCGAAATATCTCTCTGGAACATTTTCTCAAATTCTTGCTCCAAATACAAGCTGGCTTCTCTCTGAAGATGTCTGCCTCCTACATCCCTCTCTGTCAAGGCTGTGGCTTCCTCTCAATTCTCCAGGAACTCAGTGTCTGGAGGTGGGGCAGATGTGTCCTCCTTGCTTGCCATGGACACTTGGAAATGATCTTTACTCCTTCCTCCTTCAAAAATCCCAGCTCGTTTAAAGGACTTTTCAATAAACTCCCGCCTGGATTAGAGGCTAATTCTCTGGCTCCCTTTCTACTGTTAGTCTAACTGTCACTCTGAGTGACTTCAGAGAAAATGTTGGAGAGTCACCCAACACCCTGACCTCTCAGTTCCTAGACTTTCTTGGCTCTGATGATGACTGTGTTTTCTTTGCTGCAACTCGACCACCCTTATGTGTTGCTAGCATCAGAACTTCACTTTGTTGTTATCTCCTTGGAGAGGCCTTTTCCGAACTCCCTAGCTACTCTCCTGCAAGCCAGCTCCTTTCCACAGGATTACCATATTTTCTCTACTCCTAATATTTCTGAGCACATGAACATACCTCATTTAACTGTTAATTTGCATGTCTGTTTTCTGTGGTTTTAGATCCAGCTTCCTGAGTACAGAGCCAGAAACGGGAATATGATTCATGTGATTTATTAACGGGGTTCTCTCAGGAGAGGAAGGGTGGGAAGCAAAACATAGGAAGACAGGGAACAAAGCTAAGCAGGAATATGGTCTCAAGGATGAACAAGTAGATCAGTGAAACAGAACCCAGCTCCCAGAAATAGATTCACACACACATAATTTTCAACAAAGGCACAAACTCTGTTAGGAAAAGAAAACCTTTTCAACCGACAGTACTGCAACCACTAAATCAATGTGTGAAATAATTAGCTTTCACCTTTACCTCGCATTACACACAAAAGCAATTTTGAAAAGGACTGTGCACCTAAATATGAGAGCGAAAAACTTCTAGAAGAAAAACACAAAACTTCTAGAAGAAAACACAAGAGAATATCTTAGCAACCTTTGGGAGTAGGCAAAGGATTTCTAATAAAAAAGACAAAAAATGTATCAACCATAAAAGAAACAGAATAGATACATTTCACTTCATCAAAATTAAAAACGCTTGTTCATCAAAAGACCCCGTTAAGAAAATGAAAAATAAACTACGGACTGGAATAAAATACTCTCAACATGTATATCTGTCTATATCCAGAATATATTAAAAACACCTGCAAGTCAATAATAAAAAGACAAACTCAAACTCAATGACATGAGAAAAGACTTGAATAGGTAGTTTTTTTTTTTTTTTAGTTGGAGTCTCACTCCATCAACCAGGCTGGAGTGCAGTGGCACGCTCATGGCCACCCCAGTGTTGACCTACTGAGCTCCAGTGATCCTTCTGCCTCAGCCTTCCAAGTAGCCGGAACTACAGGCATGCGCTATCACGCCCGGCTAATCTTTTGTTTTTATTGTAGAGGTGAGGTCTCACCATGTTGCTCAGGCTGGTCTCGAACCCGCAGGCTCAGGCAATCCTCTCGCCTCGGCCTCCCAAAGTTCTTCTCTCTCTTTGAAAATCAGCTAATCAACTGCTTTTCCAGAAGCACAACCTAGTGACGTCCACTTTCATCTCATTGGTCACATTGACACTTTTAGCTCCAGGGGAGCTGGGCTGAGGAATATTTTAAAACTCTGAATAAAATGTGGGTTCTATAAGTAAGTAAGTAAGTGAGTAAGAAGGGGAGAATAGGTGTTGGATAGTCAACTAGGTATGCCAGACCAAACTGGCTTACACAAGGCAAGGAGTTTTTCGGCTTAAGTAACTGAAGAGTCCAGAAGCTGTGCTTCGTTGATCCAACAGCTTACTGAACCCGGAATGTAGGTTCTCTCCCACTCTTTACCCTGACTTAGTTCATGTCAGAATAATCTGAGGCTGGCTCCCCTCACAGTGCTCAGATGGCTCCCAGGGCTACAGACTTTCTCTTTCATATCCAGTGAGAAATCTAGAGTTTCAGGATCCTAGCATTTGTGGCTAATGTGCTGAACCCATTAGGGGGCTCAGAGGGTGGGCTGTGCTGATTGGCTTGGCCGATGTGGTGAGCGCCAAAGTTAAATGTAGGATGACACCATCCCAGGATCTACATGGATTGATCCAAGAAGGAGGAAGTGTGATCTGTTGAAAAGGGGCTTGGGACCTCTGCAGAGCAAACTGGGAAATGAGTGATAAGAAGACAATCAAAAAATGTCCCCCAGGACAGCTGAAGAGAGAGTCAGTCAGAAGGGGGATTGGTTACCACCGGAAACACTGAAGATAGGACCGTCCCTGAGGTAACATTGACAATGTTCATCCAAACAATGCTGGGGGACAGGGCTCCCTGACCCAAGGTCATGTCCTGTCCAGGTCCAGTGGCAGGTCCGTCCTTACTGTGAGTCTTGGATGCACACTCCTGTTCTTCCTTAATTCCCTCTCCCATTCTAGTGCTCTGATTCCAGCTCTCTGTGCAGGCTTTTGATTCTGTTGGGCTACTTGTGTTCTTTCCTTATAGAAGGAGACTGTCCTAATCAGAGACTGGAATGCTCTGGTTGATAGTGTGAATTAACGCATCAGTATTCTGCCTTTTACATTAATTTCTGACTCACTGTGTCTGCAAAAGCTGTTTTCTGAGCCTGAAGTCTTGGTGTTCCCAACTTGTGAGCCTGTAAGTAACCAGCCAATGGGTTTCCTTGGAGACCACCACCCCGCCATATGCCCTATCACCTACTTCTTGGGTATCTGACCGAGGTTTCATGGAGTTCAGTGCCTATGCTGGAATGTCACTCACTGTGTCATTCCTGATGGTGATACAGCTGGGTTTGAGCTGATGCAAAATTCTTTTTCATCTTCAGCTCATCTCTTGCTGTGAGCCTCGTGATCTGCCTAGCTGCCCTTCTAATTTTTTTTTTTTTGAGTTGGAGTCTCACTCTGTTGTCCAGGCTGGAGTGCAGTGGCACAATCATGGCTCACTGCAGCCTTGACCTGCCGTGCTCAGGTGATCCTTTCACCTCAGCTTCCCGAGTGGCTGGGACTGCGAGTGCGTGCCATCATGTCCAGCTAATATTTTGATTTTTGTAGAGACGCAGTCTTGCTATGTTGCCTAGGCTGGCCTCAAACTCCTGGGCTCACATAATCCTCCCACCCTGGCCTCTCAAAGTGCTAGGATTACAAGCGTGAGCCACCATATCTGGCTTCCTTCCAATCTTGTAGAAGATTCTATGAGGCCAATTTGAATCTTATATGATCAGACACTTCATAAAAGAGGATGTCTAAATGTTTGTATGAAAATGTACTCATTTCGAGACCCGCCTGGGCAACTTGGCAAGACCTCATCGCTACAATAAATAAAAAATTAGCCAGGCGTGGTAGCACGCGCCTGTAGTTCTAGCTGCTTGGAAGGCTGAAGTGGAAGGATCGCCGGAGCCCAGCAGGTCAAGGCTGCGGTGGCTGGGCGCGGCCACTGCACTCCAGCCTGGGCCACAGAGTGAGTCTCCAACTCAAAAAAAAAAAAAAAGAAAGAAAATGTACTCATGCTAGGCTGGGCATGGTGGCTCACGCCTGTAATTCAGCCCTTTGAGAGACCGAGGTTTGAATTCAGGAGTTTGAGACCAGCCTAGGCAACAGTGAGACCTTGTTTCTACAAAGATTTAAAAAATTAGCTGGGTATGGTGGCACGCCGACTCACAAAAACAAAAAAAGAAAAAGAAACTTTACACATGCTCATTAATCATAAGGAATATGTGAATTAAAGCCCAAGTGGGATACTACTACACACTCGTTAGAATGACTAAAATTAAAGAGATTGAAATACCAAGTATTGGCAAGGATGTGCAGAAACGGGGACTCTCACATGATTCTGGTGGGAGTGTAATTTAGTGCAGCTACCTGGGGCGTCTGTTTGGCAATATGTACTAAAGCTGAATTTACGCGTATCCTATTCCCCAGCAATTCTGTTCCTAAGAATGCTCATAGCAGATATGCATATATATGCTCACCAAAAGATATGTTGCAAGAATATTCATTGCCGTATTATTCCTAATAGCTCTAAATGGAAAACTACCCCAATGTGCTCCAACAGTAGAATTTAATAAATACATTGTGTTCTATTCATACTATGGTACACCACAAAGCAATGAAAAGAAGAAGCTGCTGCTATTCATAACAACCTCAAAGAATCTTATTAACATAATGTTGAATAAAAGAAATCAGATGTAAAAGGCTATATATGGCATGATTCCTTGTAGAAGAAGTTCAAGGTCAGGCAGAACGAATCTCTGATATTAGAAATCTTCCTTTGAAGGAAGAGTGGGTAACGACTGGATTAGGCATAAGAGGTACTTCTGAGGTGTTGTTAAGGTCCTTTTTAATTTTTTTTTTTTTGAGTTGGAATCTCACTCTGTTGCCCAGCCTGGAGTGCAGTGGCACGCTCACAGCCACTGCAGCCTTGACCTGCTGAGCTCAGGTGATCCTTCCGCCTCAGCCTTCCAAGTTGCTGGAACTACAGGTGAGCGCTACCACGCCTGGCTTATTTTTTTATTTATTGTGGAAATGAGGTCTCACCAAGTTGCCCAGACTGGTCTCGAACTCCTGAGATTTAGGCAATCCTCTCACCTTGGCCTCCCAAAGTGCTAGGATTACAGACTGAGCCTCCGTGCCCGGCCCATGTTAAGGCTCTAATTCTTGATCTGGGTGGTGATTATATAGATGTGTTCACTTTGTGAAAATTCAGCAAGTTGTGCGATTAAAATTTGTATGCTTTTCTCTTTTTTTTTTTTTGAGTTGGAGTCTCACTCTGTCACCCAGACTGGAGTGCAGTAGCCGCTCCCGGCCACTGCAGCCTCGACCTGCTGGGCTCCGGCGATCCTTCCGCCTCAGCCTTCCAAGTAGCTGGAACTACAGGCGCACGCTACCACGCCCGGCTAATTTTTTATTTATTGTAGAGATGAGGTCTCACCAAGTTGCCCAGGCAGGTCTCGAACCCACGGGCTCAGGCAATCCACTCACCTCAGTCTCCCAAGGCGCGGGATTACAGGCTGAGCCACCTAGCCCAGCTGTGTATGCTTTTCTTGGCTGGATTCACTCATATGTATACCGGTGGTCTGGTAGATAGCAACCTCTGCTGGCCTCGGTCAGGGTAACTCAGGAGTCTCAGCTCGGAAACATGGCGGTCTTGTTCTCAGGATGATGGTGGAGGTGCTGAAGGGCAGCTCCCCTGTCCAAGTCCATTTCAAGTCTCTGCTTCCATCATATCTGCCAACACGCTATTGGCCTAAACAAGTTGCATGGTGGAAGCTAGAATCAAGGAGCAGGAAAGGTTACTGCGCTCACGACAGGGGGGCACTGCAAAGCCCTATGGTAAACGTCATGGACACAGAAAAGATGATGAATTGGGCCATCAACACAACCTACCACAGTGTGGGAGAAAGAAATATGAATCGCTAATGACAATACAGTGACACACACACACATAGAATAATTAAGAAAAGCACAGGCGGCTGGGCGTGGTGGCTCACACCTGTAATCCCAGCACTTTATGAGAAGGAGGTGAGAGGATTGCCTGAGCCTAAGTGTTCGAGACTAGCCTGGACAACTTGGCAAGACCTTGTCTCTGTGGTGGCCGTGAACGTGCCACTGCATTCCAGCCTGGGCAACAGAGTGAAACTCCGACTCAAAAAAGAAGAAAAAAGAAAAGAAAAGCACAGGAAACTTTAGGGGCACAGAAAAGGGCACATTTTGTATTTTATCTTGTATTAAAATTATTCATGGAGAAACGTAGGCATGAACGTATACCCTTTGGAACTGGGAACTTTTTGTAGACACTTCATTTCCGCATTTTCCACATCTCTGGACATCACATCTTGCATATAATAGACACTTGCATGTTTGTCAAATAAAATTTCAGTCATAAAGGTAGTCTTTTATTTTTTTCTTTTTTTTTTTTTTGAGTCAGAGTCTCACTCTGTTGCCTAGGCTGATCATTGGCATGCTCACGGCCACTGCAGCCTCGACTTGCTGGGTTCAGGTGTTCCTTCCACCTCAGCCTGACTAATTTTGATTAGTCAGTGCACCACCACGCCTGGCTAATTTTTTGATGTATTGTAGAGACAAGGTCTTGCCAAGTTGCCCAGGCTGGTCTCAAACCCCTGAGCTTAGGCAATCCTCTCGCTTCTGCCTCCCAAAGTACTGGGATTACAGGCTTGATCCACCTCACCCGGCCGCTTTTCTTCTTTTTCGATTTTTATTTCAAGCTCCAGGAGAAGAAAGGGACCTATACATGCAGCAAGACATGTTTATAATTTACAATCATTAGGTGGACTCATAGTCTGCTTCCTTTTTTTTTGGTCTTCTTTGTGTTTCTTTCTTTTTATTGAGGTAAAATATACATAACATAAATTAACCATTTTGAAATTTTTTAAAAAAGAGGCAGGGTCTTGCCATGTTGCCCAAACTGGTCTTGAACTCCTGGGCTCAAGTGATCCTTGTGCCTCAGTCTCCCAAAGTGCTAGAATTACAGGCATGAGCTACTGTGCCCAGTTCCATTTTAACCATTCTTAAGTGTATAATTCAGTGGTGTTAAGTACAATCACGCTGCTGTGCAACCATCACTACTATCCATCACCAGGACCTTTTTCATCTTCCCAAACTAAAACTCTGTACTATTAAATAATCCCCATCCTCTTCTATCCCCAGCCCTGGAAACAACCATTTTACTTTCTACCTCTATGATTTTAACTACTTTAGGTACCTCTTAGAAGTGGAATCATACAACATTTGTCTTTTTTTTTTGGTGTGGCTTGCTTATTTCACCTAGCATATTGAGTAGTACAGCTTTTTAATCTCTTTGGATCCCCACTTAAAAACACACAGAATAACTGATGACAAAATTAAAAAACCCATGGACAATGCTTATAACAAAACTATGTGCTACAGACTGAATTATGCACCACTCTTTTTTTTTTGAGTTGGAATCTCACTCTGTCACCCAGACTGGAGTGCAGTGGTCGCTCCCGGCCACCGCAGCCTCAACCTGCTGGGCTCTGGCGAACCCTTCCGCCTCAGCCTTCCAAGTAGCTGGAACTACAGGCGTGCTACCATGCCCGGCTAATTTTTTGATTTATTGTAGAGATGAGGTCTCGCCAAGTTGCCCAGGCGGGTCTCGAATCCGGGGGCTCAGGCAATCCACACACCTCAGCCTCCCAAGGCGCGGGATTACAGGCTGAGCCACCAAGCCCGGCTCTATGCACCACTCTTTTATATGTTGAAACCCTAACCCCCAGCACAACTTCAAATGTGATTTGGAGATTGGGATTTTAGGAAGTAAGAAAGATTAAATGAGGTCATACGGGTGGGGGCCCAATCTAATAGGATTGGTGGCCTTATAAGAAGTGGAGAAGGTCTCTCTCCCTCTCTGCAGTTGCAGACACTGAGGAAAAGTCATGTGAGAACACAGCAAGAAGTTGACCATCTGCAAGCCAGGAAGAGAGCCCTCCCCAGAAACTGAACTCTGCTGAACTTTGTTCTTGGACTCTCCAGCCTCTAGAACTGGGAGAAAATGCATTTCTTTTTTTTTTTTTTTGAGTTGGAGTCTCACTCTGTCATCCAGACTGGAGTGCAGTGGCCGCTCCCGGCCACCGCAGCCTCAACCTGCTGGGCTCTGGTGATCCTTCCGCCTCAACCTTCCAGGTAGCCGGAATTACAGGCATGGGCTACCACGCCCGGCTGATTTTTTATTTATTGTAGAGATGAGGTCTCACCAAGTTG
>CAUYQG010133968.1:0-30007 GCA_963574415.1 Tarsius wallacei | reverse complement strand
GTATTTGGACTCTTATTTTGGTGATTTGTATTCTTCTGCTAATGTTGGGGTTTTGGTGGTCTTCTCTTTTCAGCTCCCTTGGGTGATTTGTTAGGTTCTCCTCTTGTGATCTTTCCATTTTCTTGATGTGTGCTCGTAGAGATATAAATTCCCCTTTTAGAACTGTTTTCATGGCATTCCAGAGGTTTTGGTAAGATATTTCTTCATTTTCATTTGTTTCCAGTAATCTTTTAATTTCTGCTTTGATTTCATTGTTTATCCATTAGTTGTTCAGCATCATGCTGTTTAGTGTCCATGTCTTTGTGGGCTTTGGGGAAATTTTGCTGGTGTTGATATTTATTTTTATTCCACTGTGGTCTGAGAATGTGCATGGTAAGATTTCAACCTTATGGAATTTGTTTACGCTTGATTTATGGCCAAGCATGTGATCGATCTTGGAGTACGTTCCCTGTAGTGATGAGTAGAATATACATTCTGTGGTTGTTGGGTGGAATAATCTGTAGGTATCTATTAGGTCCATTTAGTCGAGCGTCAAGTTTTTGTTCTGGATCTCCTTGTTGATTTTATGTCTTGATTATCTATCTAGGGCTGTTAGTGGGGTATTCAAGTTCAGTGCTCTAAAACTGTTAGAGTCAATATCTTTTTTTAGTTTACTTAGTAGTTGCTTTATAAATGCTGATGCACCTGTGTTGGGTGCATATATGTTTAGGATGAATATTTCTTGATGGATTGAACCTTTTATCATTTTGTAGTGTCCTTTTGTATCTTTTATCACTATGTAGTGTCCTTTTGTATCTTTTTAAATTTTTGATAGCTTAAAGGTTGTTTTGTCTGATATTAAGATTGTGACTCCTTCCATCTTTTATGATCCATTTGCCTGGAAACTCATTTTTCATCCGTTTACTTTGAGTCTGTGTGTGTCCCTTGTGGTGAGATGAGTTTCCTGGATGCAGCAAATAATTGGGTTATGGTTTCTTATCCAGTTTGCCATTCTGTGTCTTTTCAGTGGTTCATTTAGTCCATTCACATTCAGGCTGATTATTGAAATGTGATTGTTTATCCCTGTCATGAGGTTCTCATAAAGTTTTTTCTTTGTTTGCTTGTTTACTTTTGGCTTTGGGGCTGTTGTATGTGTGTGTTTTCATGTTTCTTGTTGCACTATATTCTCTGTTGATTCTGTGCTCTCCTGTCCTTTTGGGAAGTGTGTGGTCATTTTTTTTTCTTTTATCTGTGCTTAATATCTTTTTAAGTGTCTCTTGTAGAGCTGGTCTGGAAGCTGCATAATCTCTTAGGGATTGGATGTCTAGGAAAGATTTTAATTTTCCATCACTGATGAAGCCTAGCTTGGCTGGGTAGGAAATTCTTGGTTGAAATTGTTTATCTTTGAGGACTTTGATTATTGGACTCCAGTCCCTTCTTGCTTGTAGTGTTTCTGCTAATAGGTCTGCTGCTATTCTGATTGGTTTTGCCCGGTAGGTAGTCTGACCTGTCTCTCTTGCTGCCTTTAGGATTTTTTGTGTGTGTCTACTTTGTGTAGGTGAATTACTATGTGTCTAGGGGTGGTCTTCTCATTTGATTCTTGTGGGGGTTCTCTGTATCTCTTCTGCTTGGCCGGTCACATCTCTGGTGAGACAGGGAAAGTTTTCTTGGATTACTTCCTGGAATACTTGCTTCAAGTTGTTTCCATTTCTCTTTCTTCTTCTGGGATACCAATCAGGCATAGGTTCTGTCTCCTGATATAATTACACATCTTTTGTAGATCCTGTTCTTTCTTTCTGAGTCTTGTTTCTCTGTTTTTTACAGATCAAGTTAATTCCATGTTCTAGTCTTCGAGTTCTGAGATTCTTTCTTCAGTTAGATACATCTGCTTTCCATGCTTGCCATCTTGTATTTATTTACTGGGTAAAATTTTTTATTGCCAAAATCTCTGCTACAAGTTCTTTCAGTGTTGCATCTTGTCTTTCTTGAGTCTTATTCACTCTTTCCATTCATTTCCTAATTCCTGTGGTACCCTAGGACCAGTCGCTGGTGACTTCCATTGTTTGTGCTCCGTGATCGATTTTTCAGGAGTTTTCTCTTTGTTACACTTGAAATCGCCTGTGGTCTTCCTTTGGTTTTTCCCCATTTGGGACAGGTCTCTTTTTTTTCTCTTTAGTTCCTTTATTCAGTGTCAGTGGGTGAAGTTTTCCCTTCTGATGTTTGCTTAGCCCTCTATTCTTCCCTGACCTGGGCTCTGACTTTGTTCTATTTTGAAATCGGACTGTGGGTGGGAAGCTTTGCTATCTCTTGTAGTTTTTGAAAGTCAAATAAAGGAGTTGTGGCACTAAGATTCAGAAACTACTTGCAAATTACAATGTTCACTGATTGTGGTATGTGTTCTCTGAGACTCACTCCCCATCACCACTCTGTATGATGATGCAAAGCAGAAACCAAAGAAGAAACAATTGAACACACACACACACACACTCACACACACACACACACACACGCACACACCCTTCAAAACAAACTGGAATAACAACAACAAAAAGCCAAGAAACTGAACACACAAACATGCCTAGCACAAAGTAAATGGAGAAGAAAATCAGAAAGACTGGAAAAAAAAGAAAAAGAAATTCAGATTGAACCCTTGCACATATATTGATACATACCTTAAACTATTAAAAATAAAATAAAATAAACAAAAGAACAAAAGAGCAAAAATAAACCAACAACAACCAAAAAATTGAAAGGTAAACACTCAATCGTTCACATGCACACATAAATAGAAAACAACAAACAAAGGAAGAAACAGCAAAAGAAAAGAAAAAAATTGGAGGGATGTAGATGAAAACCTCACATACACATTCATGCACAAAGGAAAATATTTTAAAAAACAGGCTAACTAACAAGCAAACAGGTAAAAATTTTTAAAAATTTAAGAAAAATTAAAAATTAAAAAAATCTGCCCTCTTGTGGCATACTCTGTAATTGTTCCTCTAATCAGGTCTCTCCTGCAGAGCTTCCACCTCTGTCATGCTCTCCTCTGTGTCCGAAGCAGGGAAGGAAGAGGGGCAGGGGAGGTGGGTAGGGTTACAGCCCTCCCTTCCTACTCTCCTATGATCAGGGAGATTTCCTCCAGTGGGGAGGTGCAGGATAGTCTCTTCCCCAGGTATGTACTCCCGGTGGGTGCTCCAGCCAGGCCTATCCTGGAATGGAGTTCTCCTATCGCGACTGACATCCAGACTCTGCCAGGGTTTGTCCCTCTCAGTTGTGGCCCAGCTGTGTGGGTCTGATGTTCAGAGGATTGTGGGGAAGGAAGGGGTTTGGGTTAACCCAGACTTACCACTGATCTCTTTGGAGTTCTTTCTTATCCTTTTCTGGCTATGTCTTTTCTGGTCACACCCTTTGTCCCATAGCTGGATCAAGGAAGGGGGTGGGGTGCCTGGAACTCAGCACTCATCAGGTCCCTCTGTAGTTTGTGCTTTCAGGAGATTCCCTCTGGGTCATGATCAACTCCTGAGTAGTTGATCCACCTGTCACAGAGATTGGGTCTGCTGCTCACTGTTGAGCAAGTCAGAGCCCTTTCCTACCCTGCCTTCAATATGGTGGCAGGGCACCTCTCCCAGCCTTTCTGGTGTAACTCTGCCTCTGAGCTCTCTCTGTGGCCCCTGCAGCCAGTGTCCAGCCAGGTGCTGAAATTGTGAGGCAAAGCCTGGAGCTGGCAGTCTCTCCTGCCGCAGTGGTGAGGCAGAGCTTGGGGTGGTAGTCTCTCCCTGCTGCTTCTTCACAGGATAACTTTTGTCCATTAAAAAAAAAATGGCACTTGGTTTCTGTGACTTAGAACCTGAGAAGAACCAGGGACTAGGCAGAGAAGTTGCATCACCAGCTATTGTACCAGGACCCTGGCCATTTGCTCACAAGCCCCCACTTTGTCAGTCTCTCCCAACATTTTTTTCCCAGGAAGAGTTTTGTTGATTTAAAAAAAATGGCACCTGGCTTCTGCATCCCGGGAATCACTAGGGTCCAAGTCTAGCAGCTGCAGCACCAGCCGTTGCACCAGGAGAGCCCTTGCCACTAGCTCCCTAGCCCTCACTCAGTCAGCCACTCACACACCCACTCACTCACTAGCACATGCACAAAATTTCCCATACACTTACTCACTGACACCAGGACTCACATAGTCTGACTGTCTTGATTGCCATCATCCTGACCTCCTCAAGTTTATGTTTTCTTACTGATTTTCCATGTAAGTGATCTGTCCATCATTAAAAGTGATGTATTGTGGTTCCCACTATTACAGTATTACAATCTCTTACTCTTTGGATTATTTAATGATTGCTTGATGTATTATGTATCCAGTGATGGCTTCGTATATTTATAATTGTGACTGTTTGGTGAATTAACCACTTTATCATTATGCAGTGACCTTCACTGTCTCTTTAACAGTTATTGGCTTAAAGCCTATTTTGTTTAACATTAGTATACCTTACTTCTGCTCTCTTTCAATTTCCATTTTTCATGGAATATCTTTTAGTCTACGTGTGTCCTTACTCGTTACGTTAGTCTTTGGTAGGCAGCATATGATTGGACCTTATTTTAAAAATATTTTCAGCCACTGTATATTTTTATTGGAGAATTTAATTTGTTCACATTTAAGGTAATTATGGATAGGTAAGGACTTGGTACTGCTGTTTTGTAATTTGTTTTCTGGTTGTTTTGTAAACCTTTTTTTCACTCTTTCTCACTATCTTACTTTGTGATTTGATGGTTTTTGTTGTGGTGTGCTTTGGACCCTTTTTTTTCAAACTTTGGGCAAACTTCTAGTTGTGTGTGTGTGTGTGTGTGTGTGTGTGTGTTTACCAAGAGGCTTATATAAAACATGTTATTCTTACAATAGGCTACTTTAAGCTGATAATAACTTAACTTTGATCACATGCAAAATATTTATACTTTCTCTCTCTCTTGCTCATCTTTTATAATTTTGATGTCAAAATTTACTTTTTGTCATTTGTTTTTCTTAAAAGTTTGTTGAAGTTAGAGTTGTTTTTAATAGCTTTGCCTTTCAACTTTCATAGTAGAAATAAATTTGCTTTACATACTATCAAACAGTAATAGAGAATTCTGAGTATGACTATGCATTACTTATTCCACTGAGTTTTTTTTACCTTTTTAAAAAAAAAGTTATTAATTAGCAGTCTTTAATTTTAGTTTGAAGAATTCCTTTTAGCAGTCCCTGTGAAACAAGCCTAATGATGAACTTCCTTAGCCTTTGTTTGTCTGGGGAACTTTTAATTTTTTTCTCATTTCTGGAGGTCAGTTTTGCCATGTAAAGTATTTTTGGTTAGCAGTTTTATTCTATCAGCATATTGCTTGTATCATTATTTTTTTTTTCCGGCCTACAATGTTTCTGATAAAATATCTGCTGAAAGCTGTATTGCAGCTCCCTTAAACATGATTGTTAAAAATCTCTTGTTACTTTCAGTATTATTTCTTTGTTTTTGACTTTTGATAATTTCATTATAATGTGCCATGGTGATCTCCTCTTTGGGTTGGATTTTATTTGTGACCTCTGAGCCTCCTGTACCTGGATGTTGTTGTCCTTACCCAGATTTGGGTAACTTCCAACAATTATTTCTTTAAATACACTTTCTAGGCCTTTTCCCTCTCTTTTCACCTTCTAAAACACCTATTATGCAAGGTTAGTTCACTTAATGATGTTTTATAATTCTAACAGGCATTCTTCATTCTTTTTGCTCCTCTGACCGAATAATTTAAAATGTCTGATCTGCCTACTTGTTTTTGTTTCTAGTTCTTTGTCAAACTTCTCATTTTGTTCATAAATCATTTCCCAAATTTCATTTAATTTTCTATCTATGTTTTATTGGAGTCCTTGAACTTAAGAGAATTATTCTGAAATTTTTAGCAGTCATTTTTACAGATATTTATTCAGGGTCTATTATTGAAGCTTTATTAGTTTTTTTTTTTTTTTTTTTTTTGAGTTGGAGTCTCACTCTGTCGCCCAGACTGGAGTGCAGTCACCGCTCCCAGCCACCACAGCCTCGACCTGCTGGGCTCCAGCGATCCTTCCACCTCAGCCTTCCAAGTAACTGGAACTACAGGCATGCACTACCACGCCCGGCTAGTTTTTGATTTATTGTAGAGATGAGGTCTTGCCAAGTTGCCCAGGCGGGTCTTGAACCCGCAGGCTCAGGCAATCCACTCACCTCAGCCTCCCAAGGCGCGGGATTACAGGCTGAGCCACCAAGCCCGGCTAGTTTTTTTAATGGTGTTATAGTTCCCTGGTTTTTCATAATCCATGTGTTCTTACATTGATACCTGAATATTTGAGTGGTAATAGACCTTTTCTATTTAGTCGAGCCTGGAATTCTAGCTTGGCCAGCTGGTAGCAAACTCAAAAAGGAAGATCTTGCTGTTGATTCTATAGTTAGGCTGGGCCGCTTCTTCGCTCTGAGGTTGAATGGAACTGCTGGCTGCACTCTGTGGTCTGGTGAGATCAGTGGCTGGACTATGCCACTAGCAGAACTACTGGCTGAGTTCTGTGATCAACTTTGCTCAGGCAGGGTTGCAAGCTGTCGTTCCTGGCTGGGTGGTACTGTTGCTTTAAATCTGTGTTTAGTCAGGGCTGTGTGCTGGGCTCCAAGGCTGGACTAGTTCTATGGGGCTGCTGCAATGGCAAGACCCAGAGGCAGTGTTTCAGAGATCTGTGTGGACTTGGGCTTGCTTCCCATCCAAGGATAGGCTTAAGCAGAGCATTGAGGTTTTGTGGGACTATTGCTCAACAGCTAGGGCTGGGCAGGGCCATATGCTACCTTCACAAGTAATTGCTGACCTACAGTTGGCTTTAGATTTTGGAAGAACGTAGTGAGAACACTAAGGTTTTGTGGGGAATCTGGCTAGGGACTTGAGTCTGGTAGACCTGTGGACCACGCTCCCTGCAGCATGATGATATTGGCTAGTCTCTTTGGTGTGGTCCCCTAATTATCTGAATTGTAGAACAATGACTAAGAAACACACACCAGCTGCTGGGAGACCCACCCCATTTTTGTTTCTAATTGGCCAACTATACTACTTTACTAGTAATTACAGTAATATAGATGAAGTAATACTCTCCAATTAAAAGACAGAAATCATGAATTTAAAAAAATGATAAACTATATGTTGTCTAGACAAAGAACAATTTAGTTTCAAAGACCCAAATAGATTAATGTCTAGGAAAAAAAAATACTGTGCAAACAGTAACCAAAGAGAGCTGGAATGGCCATAAAGATATCCAAGAAACAAGATTTTAATTCAAAAATTGTTACTGGAGACAAAGAAGAACATTATATGTTGATAAAATGGTCAATCCAGTAAGATGAAACAATTATAAATACACATGCATCTAACAACAGAACTTCAAAATACATGAAGAAAAGTTAATACAATTAAAGGGAAAATAGATAATTTAATAAAAGTGAAGACAGCAATACTCTAGTTTCAGCACTGCATAGTACCAGTAGAAAGAAGAACAGTAAGAAAATAGAAGACTTGACTGGGCACGGTTTCTTATATCTGTAATCCCAGCACTTTGGGAAGAGAAGGTGAAAGAATTGTCTGAGCCCAGGAGTTCGAGACCAACCTGGGCAACCAGGCCAGAACGTGTCTCTAGAGTAAATAAAAAATTAGCTGGGCATGGTGGAGTGTGCCTGTGGTTACAGCTACTTGGAAGGCTGAAGTGGAAGGATTGCCTGAACCCAACAGGTCAAGGCTGTGGTGACCGTGAGCATGCCACTGTACTCCAGCCCGGGCAACAGAGTGAGAATTCTACTCAAAAGAAAAAAAAAGAAAACAGAAGACTTCCACAGCACTATAAACCAAGTAGACTTAACAGATGTCTGTGGAACACTTCATCTGATACCAGCTGAATACATATTATTCTCAAGTACACATGGAATGGTTTATAGGACAGACCATATGTTATGCCACAAAACATGTCTTAATAAATTTCAAATGATTGAAATTATACAAAGGATGCTCTCTGGCTTTAAGGAAATGAAGTTAGAAATTAATAACACATAGGAATTCGGAAACATCACAAAATTTGGAATTTAGAGAATATATCCCTAAATAACTAATGTGTCAAAAAAGAAATCACATTATAAATTAAAAAGTGATTTTTTATTAATGAAAGCAAAATAAACTTACCAAATCTTATGGAATTCTGTGAAAGCTGTACTCAAAGGGAAATTTATACCTGTAAATGTCTACATTAGAAAGAAGAAAGATTTCAGATCAATAATCAAATCTTCCACTTTAAGAAAATAGAAAGAAAAGCCAACTTAATCCAAATCACCAGAAGAAAGGAAGCATTGAAGATTAGAGTGGGAATAAATAGAGACTAAAAAACAATAGAGAATATCAAGACAACTAAAAATTGGTTATTTTGAATTGATCAAAAAATGGACAAACTTTTATTTGAACTGGCCAAGAAAAAATGTGAGATGATCCAAAGTACTAGCACCAAGGATAAAAGGCGAAACATTAACAACCTTACAGGAATAGACAGTATTATAAGAAAATGTTATATACAATTGTATGCTAACATGTTAGATAATGTAGATGGAATAGACAAATTTTTACTAACATACTAAAACAAACTACTAAATTACACACAAACTATTAAAACTAACTTAAGAAAAAATATAGAGTACAAATAGAGCCATAAGAAGTAAACAGATTGAATTGCTAATCAAAATGCTTCCAACAAAGAAAGCTGGGACACAAATGGCTTTACTGGTAAGTTCTATCAACATTAAAGAATAATTAACAACAATACTTTCAAACTCTTTCAAAATATGGAGATGGAAACACTATATATCATAACCAAATGGAATTTTTCTCAAGAATGCACAGTTTGTTCAACATACAAAGATCATTCAGTATAATATACTATAATAACAGAAAGGACAAAAACTAATATATGATAATCTCAATCAAAGCAAAAAAACCCAACAAAATTCCTTACAAATGATTTTAATACACAACAAACTAGAAATAGAGGGAACTGGTCATTGCCTTCTTAAGCTACGGTGTGGTCATGTGCTCTTTGAGCTACAGCCAGGCCAAGTTTTCTTACGTTTGGCCCCCTCCCCTACCTTGGGGAGGTGATAGATAATTTAATTAAAATGAAGACAGCAATACTCTAGTTTTAGCACTGCATAGTACCAGTAGAAAGAAGAGCAGTAAGAAAATAGAAGACTTGGCTGGGCATGGTGGCTCATATCTGTAATCCCAGCACTTTGAGATTACACCTCTTTTTCTCTCTCTCTAATTTGCTTTCTAAATAAACTATATTCTCTAATCTTAAAATAAAAAAAAAAGAAAGCGCCAGGCTCGGTGGCTCAGCCTGTAATCCTGTGCTTTGGGAGGCTGAGGTGAGTGGATTGCCTGAGCCCGCGGGTTCGAGACCCGCCTGGGCAACTTGGCAAAACCTCATCTCTACAATAAATAAAAAATCAGCCGGGCGTGGTAGCGCGCGCCTGTAATTCCAGCTACTTGGAAGGCTGAGGCGGAAGGATCACTGGAGCCCAGCAGGTCGAGGCTGCGGTGGTCGGGAGCGGCTACTGCACTCCAGTCTGGGTGACAGAGTGAGACTCCAACTCAAAAAAAAAAAAAGAAAAAAGAAATAGAGGAAACGTCTTCAACTTGACAAGGGTGTCTAAAAAATCTCACAGCTAATATCACATATAATGACGAAAGACTGAAAACTTTCCCCATAAGATCAGGAATAAAACAAGGATGCCCATTCTTACTATTTCTACTCATCATTGAGCTGGAGCTTCTCACAATGACAACTAGATAAAAAATAAATTAATAAATTAATAAATCCATCCATGTTGGAAAGGAAGACATAAAACTACTATTGATGTCATGATCTTATACATTTAGAACTCTAAAATTACACACTCACAATCACTAGAACTAATAAACAAGTTTACTGACGTTTCAGGATATGACGGCAATATACAAATATCAGTTGTGATTCTCTGTGCTAGCAACAAATAACCCACAAATGAAAAAAAGAAAACAATTCTACTTACACTAGCATCAAAAGGAATATTAGCAAACGCATTTAACCAAAGAAGTCAGGACTTGTACATGGAGAAACACAAAACATTGTGAAAGAAATTAAAGACCTAAATAAATGGAAAAACATTCTGCGTTTGTGGATTGAAAGACTTAATTTTGTTGAGATGACAGTGCTCCCCAAATTAATCTATATTGATTCAATTCAATCTCTGTGAAAACTCCAACTGCCTTGTTTGAAGATATGGACAAGCTGTTCCCAAAATTCTTATGGAAATAAATACAAGGTACTCTAAATACTCAGAACAAAGAACAAAGTTGGAGGACTTAAACTTTTCAACTTCAAAACTGATATAAACTACAAAATTCTGTGGTAGCCGCAGAAGAATAAATATATAGATCAATGTATCAGAATTGAGAGTCCAGAAATATACCGATATATCTATGGTCAATTGATTTTCAACAACAGTATAAAGACCATTTAATGGGAAAAGAAAGAATAGCTAAGACGTAGAAACAGCCTGAAGGTTCATCAACTGATAACTGAATAATGTGGTATGTAGATCAAATGGAATATTATTTAGTCATAAAACTGAATGATTCATGCTGCAACATAGATGAGCCTTAAAAACTTTGTGCTAAATGCCAGAAGCCAGACACAAAAGGGCACACGTTGTAGGATTCTATTGATATGAAATGTCTGGAATAGGCAAATCCATATAAATAAAACTGAAGGAGTTGGAAAGAGAAGGGAATTGGAAGTGACTGATAACAGGTACAAGGTTTCTTTTTGGGATGATGAACATATTCTGAAATTAGATAGTTGTGGCAGTTGCATAATAATGTGAATGTGCCAAAAATCACTGAATTTTAAACTTTAAAATGGTAAATTTTGTGTTTTGTGAATTATGTCTCAATTAAAAATGCAAAAATAAAATTACATAGTGGGTCACGTAGATCTCCAGCATGGGTTCCAGTACTTTATGTGCATTAACCCTTTTAATCATACTAGTGATCCTATAAAGTTATCACTATATTTCCCCCTATTTTACTTATGGGAAAATCGAAGGATAAAAAGCACCGAAAGGTTAAAAGCTTGCACAAAGATTACATAGTTCAGGAGTGCTGGAGTCAGGACTTGGACCATTGTCACAGTCCATTCTACTGTCAGTGATGGAAGACCACTCTAGGAAGGCACAGTGCTTTGTACTTTACGGTATCCTATTGGTTCCTAACAAGCACTATATGAGGTAACTATCATTATGCTCTCTTAAGCCGTGAGAAAAATGAAGCCAAATACCGGTAACTTTGCCTAGGGTCATGCCCCCACTAAGACAGAGCTGTTCCTAGACAACAAAACCAAATTGATCAACTGGCTCATATCTGGAGACGGTTACATTTTTCATACCCTGAATATCCAAATCCTTCCTGTTTTCTTGTACTTCAGGCCTTATTGTGTTTATGTCTCCATCAATTTCCCTGACTCTAGAAGGTCCATTCCCCTGTGAAATAGATTTGCATTACTAAAGAGAGGAGGGGAAAGTCTTTTCAAGTGAAATTAGTTTTGTAGGCTGCCGATAAGGAACACAGGAAGTAGTTTTACACTAAATGACTTAGTTTTATCTGAGTCAGGAAAGAGGGTGGTGGCGGTAGCTTAACAGGAGTATCCAATCAATCACTCAAATACAATTTGTCAAAAGAAGCTTCCTTTTAAGACAGCTCCAACCTATGTCTGTCAAGTGCATAGTGTGGTATACGAGCTTAGGTCTGTTAACAAAGAAAAAGGCAACGATAAGGTGTTTATTCAAAAAGAACTGAGCCACAGAGATAGGTTGGATTTCTTGATGGTAAGAGAATCTCAGGAAACTCAGAGGTAAAAGAACGGAAAGGAGATCACTTTAGAAGAGAGCAAAACTTAGACGAATCCTGTTAATAGTGCCAACTAACCTCTTGCTCAGCTGTGGCCCTGGGACCTCGTTGAAAAGGACAGCATCTATGTGGAAGCCAGATATATCTCTTGTGGCCTCTGACCATCTTTGTGAACTTGAGCCAGTTGCCTAAGTTCTTGGAGTGCTAGTTTCAGTTTCTATGAAATGGCAATGATAATTCTTGCTTCTCAGGGTTTTTGTGGGAATGGATTCGTTCAATGGGAAAAAATAGTATCCTATATGACAAATGCACTGGGCACTTGGTAAATACGATTTCCTTTCCCCTTCTTCCACATGTCCATGACTTTGTAAACTATGCACTAGTTTTCCACGCCCATATCACTTCTTTCTCACCCCTGTTTACTCTCTGGCTCTCTAGTATTGTTGTCAGTGGGCTTCCAAGCCCTTCCCTCACATTATTTCCAGGAAAGGATTAGGTGTGTACTTGAGATATAGTCTCTTTCTTCTCAGTTATGTTAACCTTGCTGTTAGGGTAGGATTTCCAGAGCCTTTACCAGGCACACATGGTTTAACATGTAGGTTTTATTATTATTCAAGTATGATGGGGCCAAGAGATAAGAAGACCATTGCCACTGAAAAGATAGTTTGCTCCCAAGAGAAGGAGACATGTCATGCCACCAAGGACTGCGTGAGAAAGAACCAGGTTAAGACAGAAAGCTGAGGCAGCCAGGGAAAATGTAGGAAAGAGCCTTTTATTCGGTTTCTGTCTTAAGGAAAGGGTGAGGTAGGGTCATCTGTTTAGGATTGGCTAGTTTGAATAATTTCAGCAGACTCTGAGGTGCAAGAGCTGTCTCTAGTTATCTAGTACCTGGTCCTGGACTAACTAGGAAAGAGGGATAATAGTGTCCAGGGTGTGAGAGACGGATAAAAGAGGTGATGGGTTTGAATATGCAAGGCACACTCCTTGCATACTCACCTTGCAAATCCAAGGTGAGTTGTTTACTATCTTCAGAAATTGGCTAGTCCCAGGAGGGACACTTTCTCCAAGGTCAGCAAAATGTCAAATACAGAAGACCATAGCATCAAATACAGAACGTAGAAAACATGGTTATTATAGCTAGGCTCAGTGGCTCATGTTTATGATCTCAGCAACTTGGGAGACTAAGGTGGGAGTACTGCCTGAACCCAAGAGCTGGTAGTGGCAGTTGGATATGCTTGTACTACTGCACTTCAGCCTGGGCAACAGAGCGAGACACCATCTCTAAAACGACGACAACAATAACAAGAAACAGAAAAAGCAAAAGCATGGTCATCATAAAGGTGCATTCTTCAGTGAAATAACATCGGATTTGGAGTATATATCCAAATTCCAGGTCTAACTGGCAGGAGATATATGACCCTTTACCATGCACGCATAGTTTAACATGTAGATTTTATTATTATTCAAGTATGATGAGGCCAAGAGAGGTTGCTCCCAAGAGGAGGAAATATGTCATGCCACCCAGGACTACATGAGAAAGAACCAGGGTAAGACAGGAAGCTTGGTCAAGCTGCTCTCCTTCTGTAAGCCTCAGTTTTCCCAGGGGTAAAATAGATCTACTCACAGGGGGTGGTCAGGCAGACTGAAAAGCATGAAATGTGTGGGATTTCTAATGCAGCATGTGTTTCAGGACAAATGATTAGAGCAATAGATTTGAGAGGTGTGATCCAGTATGATCCAGGGACTCCTCCAGGCACTAAGGGCACAACAGTGAAGAATTCAAAGACCCTGTTCTCGCGTGGCTTACATTCTGGAAATGATGTGATAAACAATAAATAAGTAAACTATGCCATATATAAGATTGACAATGAGCGGGATGAAGAAAGTTAAAATAGATAGTGTTGGGAGGTGTGAGTTATGATTTTTACAGAGTGCTCAGGGGAGACCTTCCGGTGAGGACAACATTAAAGCCAATATCTGGAATAAGTGACAGAGTGAGACGTTAGGTTATTGGGGGGAGGGGGTATATCTGGCAGAGGAGAAGACAAGTGAAAAATTCTTGAGGTAGGAGGTGGGATTGTGCCTGGGACGTTTCAGGACTGCAAAGGAGAAGCTAGTATTGAGAGAAAGATGAGTAAGGTGAACTGGAAAGGGGTTAAGTCAGGGAGATCATGGGTGCAGAGCCCAGGGGGATTCCAGGCCAGAGCAAAGTCTCTTGCCTTTGTCAAGAGGGCGAGGGAGCCCACACTGGAGGGCTGGATCAGAGGAAGGATGTGGCTGGATTTGGAAGTAACCGGATCACTTTGGTTGCTATGCTACAAAAAGATTGTGTCAAGAATAAAAGGAAAATAATCTCCAGGAGACAATTGTGATAATCTAACATTATCCAAGATATTATAAAAGGCACAGGAGCTTGAACCACAGGGTTTTTGTAAGGCTTGGATACTGAATGAATTTTTGATGATATAGATGACAGGATTTACTGTCAGATCAGATAGCTAGCTTATAGTGTAGAAGATGGAGGAGTTAAGAAAGATTCCAAGGGTTTTGGCCTTAGCAACTAGAAGGATGCAATCGTCGTTAACAAAGATGGAAAAACTGTGGGACAACGTGGTTTGTTTATAGAGTGTGGAGGGTAGTGGAACAGCAGGTACTCTGGACAGATTACATTGGAGATGCCTATGAGCTATCCAAAAGGAGATGCCGAGAAGGCAACTGGATGTACACGCCAGGAGTACATGGAGGAGTTTTAAACTGGAAGTATAAATTTTAGAGCCATTTGCATATAAATTATATCTGAAACTTTGAGACTTGATGGAATAATAAAAGAGGTGAACATAGAAAAGGTGAGATAATGGGTTTTGAGAGCCCTTTGGGCAAAATTCCCAGCCTTGACCTCTCAATTCATTTACTGGTCATCATTTCAGCATCGCCGTTCCATTTGCTCTGCTTTACTTTTATTTTTCCCATAGCACACATCACCTTCTAAAGCACTATTTTACAGATTTGCTTGTGTGTTGGTGTTTATTGTTTTTCCCTTCCACATTTCCTTCTTCTGCCCCCACAGAGTTTAAACTCCTTAAGGGCAGGCTCTTTTGTGTGTCTTGTTCAGTAAGATATCCCAAGCACCCAAGACCATGCCCAATAATATTTGGTGATCAATAAGTATTTGTTAATGAAAAAAAGAAATGGTGATCTTATTCACTTCTTTTCTGAATGTCTGCTAGTCTTAAAAGTCTTGAATTTTAAAGGCCAGCATATCAGAAAAAGCTAAAACTTACCAGTTTTCACATTAGCTGGCAGTCAACATCTTTGATGACAGGTCTGAGTAAGATCTCAAAAGAAATAGAACCAAAAGTGTGTCCCTCGTCAGGAAAGGGCAGGGAAGAACACATAATTATGTTAAAGAAGAAAGAAAAGGCTGGAGAAAACTTGGCTCCTGGACTCTGCTCTGACCTGTTTGGAAATAACAATAATCCATGTGCACTGCCCTCAAAGAATGTATGCCGTATACAAATGGTTCTCAAGCTTTCAGGTACATCAAATTCATCTGGAGAGCTTGTCAAAATGTAGATTGCTGGCCCTAGCTCTCGAGTTGTTGATTTGCTAAGGCCAGGGTGGGATTCAATCATTGTCATTTTCAGAAAATCCTCAGGTGATGAGATGCTACTAGTCTGGGTGCCACTTAGAAAACCACTGATCTCCAGAAGAAACATACAGCTAAGTAGACTGGTGATTACCAATCAGTGTGACGAGTACACGAAGCAGCAGGCAGGGTTTAGGACAGCTCTATTTGGGATTGGAAGTGAAAATCACAGTACACGAAGTCATCTGTGCTCTACTTCCCTGGGGATGCTCTGCTGATGAATTACCAGCTTCCTTAATGATGTGTCTTACAGAAAAATATCAAAACTGGGGCACTTATCCATTCTCTCATCAAAGGGTTTTCATGTTCACTGTCAATACTCAACTTTTTAGCTCTAAACTAAGTACATCTGAATTTTGATTGATTTCATTGACAGAAAAAAATAAGAAACACATTTAATTCATGATGATTGAAGGAAATTGACATAGAAAATCAAGGACTTTATAAAATCTACAGATTACTAAAAATTCAAGTGAATAGTGGAATCAGGAAGGACGAAGGACTTTTATCTCTACAGCTAAAAGTGTTCAAATAAGAATATGCAGCCAATTGACCTCTGATGCACCAAGATTGTTTTCTGAGTGTCAAAGTAGTCAAAATATTTATTGAACTACCTCTCTGAATGTAGCATGTTGAAATATGATGAAATTGATAACATAAGAGGTGAGCAGTGGCCTCAACTAGATTACACTGTAGTTGGATAAAAGGATCAAATTATAACTTTAACAGAATACAAATATAGCTCTATGTAGTAGGTTCTATAACCATTCCTGTTATACATATGAGGAAACTGAGGCACAGAAGAGCTAAGTATCTTCCTCAAAACCAAAGAGTTAGTGAGCAGTGGAGTCAGTATTTAAATTTGAGAAGTCTAACCTCTTTACTATTGTACTATACCTGCCTCAGAAAGCAGACATACTGGAATTGATTACAGAGATATGCTCATCAATTTTCAGAGTTGTTTTCTGGGGACTGGAAAACATTTATTTGAAGGGGGTTCTTTTGTTTTGTCTAGTCAGACAGTTGAATATCTGCTAAGAGTGGTGTATTAGTTCTCTAATGCTTTGCTTTGTAACAACTTGCCCTGAAACGCAGGGGCTTAAAATAACAAACATCATCTCACAGTTTCTGTAGGTTAGAAACATGGGCATGGCTGATCTTGGCGCCTCTGACCCACAGGCTTTCGCAAGGTGGCAATATGTGTCGGTGGTCACTGTGGTCTCACTTGACAGCTGGACTCTGGGAGCATCCACTTCCAAGCTCACTCAAGAAGTCGTGGGAGGATTCAGGTCCTCAAATGCTGCTCCTGGACGGAGGGCCTCAGTTCCCTGATGGCTGTCGGCCAAAGCCCTCTAACAATTCCTTGTCATGTGGGCCTCTCCAAAGGCTGCTCACACATGGTAGTCGGCTTCTATCAAAGAGAGCAAGTGAGAGAGAGGGATGGGGCACTCCCCTAGTCAAAGCCACAGTCTTTTGGTCACCTAAATCTAGTCTCAGCGATGACATCCTATAACTTCTTCCACGTTTTATTAATGAGAAGCGACTCAGTGAGTCTAGCTCACAATTAAGGGAAGGGGAGTGCATGAGGTGGGAGTCCAAGGAGGTGAGCATCGCAGGGGCCACCTTGGAGGCTGCCTACCTCAGCGTGGATGCTTCTCTTAATTTCATTCTAAGGACTTGGTACAATTTGATGACCAGAAAACAAGGAGCTGTTCTGACATACTCTGCAACTCTGAGAAAATTCATGGGGAGGAGAGTGAAGGTTTGTCCCAGATATTCTTAGACAGACCCTCCATGCACTTGGCTGCCTTCTGAAATAAATATGTCAGCGGGGACGGGAGATGAGCACAGTGCGTTGAGGCAGATCTATCAGGGATTCACTGAGGTCTTAGTAATTCTGCAGAAAAGCCACAGGGTCTGACTTTTAATAGTGGGATAGGTGAGCTGCAGCTGTATCACGAAGTGGGAGGACATCTCCTCCCACGCTGGCTCCCTTGCTGACATGCTGCAAAAGCTCAAGGCGCCGTGCATTTGTTTGTCTTAATTTTGCATTTGTGTTTTTAAACTCAGACTGATTCCTGAAAGGATAAAGGAGGCACAGAGTTAAAACGTGCTTCTCTATCGAGAACTGAGTGGGTTTGCTGGGACTTCTTAAAAAGACTTTGTCCGGCGTGGTCGCTGATTCCTCTGGGTTTCTGACCTCATAAGGGTCTGGCTAGGTTCTCAGTCTAAGCCTATTATGCAGAGATGGAGGGGGCATGGTGAAGAACACCAACCGTACTTCTGGATATGGTCAAGGACATCATTTTCACACTTTCCTGCACTGTCCATGGCCAGAGTTATAATTATCATTGCTTGGGGAATGAAGGAAGTGAGGTTTGGGGAGGTTAGGGCGCCCGCTCAAGGCCACTCTGGCCACAGCTGGGGAAAGAGCCAGGCTTGATGTAGGCCTGGCCAACAGAAGAGTCTCAAACTCATGATGCTCCTCTATTCACCACTGAGGAAATAATCGCAAAAGCAGTGAACAAATGGACACCAACAAAATGCTTTCTACTCATGGACTGCTTGCACTTAGAGATCAAGGCTTATGTTTCTCCACCTTTCTTGACACCCAGTACTGTTCCTGTTTGGGGCTTAGCACACCCTTGTTCCCATCCTCACTCCTTCTTCTACCACCTTGGTGAAGTTATTAAAATGCTCTCAACCTCAGTCTCTTTATCTGTAAAATGGAGTTAAAGGCATCCATCAGTGTGTGGTCCTTAGTATGTACACATGTTTGACAAAAGAGAGTTGCTTCCTTTCCTTGGTGTAAGAGTCAGTCTAATGTCTGGTGCTTGTCCAAGGGTTTGCTAGATTCCTTCATCAACAGGACGGTCCCAAACTGTGTTGTGATCTTACATAGCTTTATATCTTTAATAGAAGTTGTTAGATTCAGGCTTGGCTATTAAAGTTGGTCTTTGGGTGAAACGTCAATGAAATTACTTCTCCTTGAAATGTGTTTCAGTTAGACTATTATCCCCCAAACATGGCTGAGCATTGAAGAACTCCACTACAGCAGTTTCCAGCAGCCCATAATGGAAGGAAAGAGCCCCTGAATCAGGAGCAGATAAACTCATTATGGGCCACTTGAGAACACTAGCCTGGTTCCCTAATATTACTGAATGTCATTTCATGAGGAAATAAATCACCTTCCCATTTTAGAGAAATTTTACCTGTAGTTAAAAACCTAAGGAGCATTCGAAAAATGTAGGCATACATAGACTAAGAATTTTTTAAAAGCCATTCAATTACATGGTACACCTTAAAGCAGGTGTTTCAGAAACAGAAAGACCCAAATAACATCCATGCAATCCATAGATTCAACTAGGAGGAAACTGAATGTCCCTCAGGTTTTTGAGAAAGTTGAATGGACATTGACTGATTTGTTTTCCTTTTAGATTAAATTGAACTTCTAATGTGAAAGTAGTTTACCAGCTTCTGATCTTGAAAGCAACGTTTTTTTTCCTTAACTAAATTTATCTTGTTTAGATGTCCTAGCTTTCGAGCAGTTTGAAAAGTGATACAGTGGACTCTGGGAAGATTTAGGAGAAATTATTTATATAGAAAATTTTGAGAGCGAAACAGTCTTTGGCGAAACTTCCCTTCCCTCTGGTCAAGTGGCGTCTGGCACATGAATACTTCACTAGGCTTGAGCGTTTCCTCTCAGGCTCAAATACCCAAAGATATGCAAAATAACTTTTCAGCAATTTTTCATAACTTGACAAGATAAATATTAACAAGACTGGATGTGAACATTTGCGCAAATGAAGGCTGGCCTTGAAAGGATGGAGGGAATGCATAACAGCGCTAAGTAGATGGCAGGGTTGGCTGTTAATTGGATAATGTACTGAGAACTTGTTTTTCCTTCAGCATCTTCCGACATAATCTCATCTTTAGGGTTAATGGGTTTAAGAAAAGATACCAACGCTAGTTTGTAACTCAAGAAAATATTTTGATTTCAGGCATTGACAGATAAGTATATCTAGATATGATAGAGACATCCACAAAAATATGGAATATATGCTATTGCTCATGTGCGATTTCAGCATCCCTAAGGACTGAGCTTGTGGATTATTCAGTTGTACACGTTTTTATATTCCAAAGTATACCAGAAACCTTATGCCTTAGGCATAGCTGGACAGTATGGTTTTAGAATAGGGTTTCTCAACCTCAACACTGCTGACATTTTGGGTTGGATACTTCCATGCTGTGGGGGCGGTCCTGTGAATCTTCTGATGTTTAGCAGTATCTCTAGCTTGTACTTACTGGTGGTGGGTTGAAATCCCCCCTCCCCCACCATGACAATAAAGTCTCTTTGGGCACTGCTGCATAGTCCCTGGGGGCACATTGACCAACTCAAAGCTGCTCTTTTTGATAACTATCTATCATGCCTCATAATATATATTTTTACTCTCTTGTCTCAGAGCCTGGCACTATTTTTCCCTTCTCTTTCCTCCTCTTCCTGCTCTTTTGCCGCCACTACCATCATTGTCACGTTATTTACCAGCTACGCTGAGAACACTGGATGCTGGTGTTTTACATGCAACACATATTAACCAAACAGATTGAAACCTAGAGTGTGTGTCAGAGGCTGATGGGTGAGAATCCTACAAAGCGGATGGAGGTGGGCAGGGTGAGGGAGAGTCTCAACGCCACAGTAAGCAGCTATAAGCACGCATGCGCACACACATGTATTTACGTGTGCATAGTAATGGACAAGACAAAGTGATAGCTCTCAAAGGAAGTATAACCCAGTTTGGAAAATGATGTGTTCACGTGCAGAAAGACAATAAAAAGCAACCTAACTCATGCACCACGTGAATGCCAGTGGTGGTAAAAAATAAGATGGAAGAGCCTGCATTGGACCAAAAAGTAATAACGTGCTTCATAGTTTGAGTTTTTAGAGGCAATACATCTGACAAAAGTCTAACATCCAGCATCGACAAAGAGCTCAAACAAATGGGCAAGAAAATGAACAAACAACACCATTAAAAAAATGGGCAAAAGATATGAACAGCCACTTCTCAGAAGAAGGCATTTGAGCCACAAACAAACATGAAAAATGCTCAGCCTCGCTAATCATCAAATAAATGCAAATCAAAACTACAATGAGATACCACCTTATACCAGTTAGAATGGTTATCATTAAAAAGTGAAACAAACAAACAAACAACAAAAAAAAACCAAACAAACAGGTGTTGGTGTGGCTGCACAGAAAAAGGAATGCTTCTACAGTGTCGGTGGGCATGTAAGCTGGTTCAGCCTTTGTGGAAAGCAGTGTGGAGTTTTCTCAAATAACTGAAAATTGAGATTCCATATGACCCAGCCGTCTCATTTCTGGGAATATACCCAGAAGAACACAAATTTCTCTACAAAAGACCTCTGCATACGGACGTTTAATGCAGCATTGTTCACAATAGCAAAAACATGGAACTATCTCAGGTGTCCATTGAAAGTGGACTGGACAAAGAAAATGTGGTACACGTACATGATGGAATGTTATGCAGCCACGAAGAAGAACAAAAGCACATCCTTTGCAGCAATGTCGGTGCAAAGACCATCATATTAAGTGAACTCTCATAGAAACAAAAAACGGAATACTGCATAGTCTCATTTATAAGTGGGCCCTGATCATGAGTCACATGAGCACAAAGGTGGGAATAACAGATGCTGGATGCGACTAAAGGAGTCAGGGAGGGATGAAGGGTAAAGGGCAACAACCACACATTGGGTACTAGGTCCACTATCAGGGGAGAGGGGACCCGCTAGAAGTCCAAACCTTACCTGCACACAATTTACTTATGGGGTAAATCCTCATGTGTACCCCACAACTCTAAACAAAATAAAGAGGCAATCCAGGTAGAGAGCATGGAATTCGAAGAGACAAAATAAGAATACTATGTATGTTTGTGGAATGTGTTTGTCATGTAAGGCATATTTGAAGGAAGCAGAAAATGTGGACAAGAGTAGGAGGATGGATTAGCTTTCTCTTGCTGCTGTAACCCATCACCACCAATTTAGCAACTTAAAAACAATAATCATTTATTATATCACTGTTCTGCAAGTCAGAAGTCTAGGTTGGCTTGGCTGGGTCATCTGTTCTGGGTGTCACAAAGCCAACGTGAAGATGTCAGTTGGCATGGGCTCTCATTGAGTGGTTTTGGGGAGAAATTGCTTTCCAAGCTCAGCCAAGTTCTCGGCAGAATCCAGTTCCATGCAGCTGTTGGATTGAGCTCCTCTTCTCCTTGCTGGTTGTCAGCTGGGGACTGCCCTCAGCTTCTAGAGGGCCCTGCATGTGGGGCTCTGCATTTCAGAGGCAACGACAGCCAGCACATCAAATCCTTCTTGTGCTTGGAATCTCTCTGACTTCCCCTCCTGCCACATCTTTTCTGCTTCTAGACAGAAAGTGTTCTGCTTCCAAGGGGCTCACATGATTAGATTGGGCCTACCCAAATAATTCAGAATAATTTCCCATTCTCGAGGTTGATAACCTTAATCACACTAACGCGACATATTCACAGGTACTAGAGTGTGGACATCTTTGGGGATTTGGAGGACATTTAGGGTGGACATCTTTGGCGATGGGGTAGCGTTATTCTGCTTACTAGAGACAACTGAAGAAGGCAGTAGTGAGCCAAGAAGACCAGGATCGTACGCATGGACTTGATCAACAGTGGGACTCTCTTAAAATTTTTTGCACAAATAACATTTTAAAATAAAATGTTCATTTTAGAATAATTTTTAAATTTACAAAAATAGCTGTAAAGAGAGTACAGATCGATTCTATATTCCTTCATCTAGGTTTTCTTCATTGTCATATTATATGGTACATTTTCAAAGCTAAGAAATCATGTTTGCCCGGCTAGCTCAGTCGGTAGAGCATGAGACTCTTCAAAGCTAAGAAATCAACAATGGTACATTACTACTAAAATTGAAGCATTTGAATTTCACTAGTTTTTCCATTAACGTCTCTTTCTGTTCCAGAATCAAACACAGGGTACCGCGTTGCGTGACCTTGACAGCTTGACCATCCTTTTTGTTTCCTTTTAAATTTTTGTTTAGAGAACAGGTCTTACTCTGTCACCTAGGCACCCAGGGTGTACGGCAGTGTGGCAATCATAGCTTGCAATCTTGAAGAACTCCTGGGCTCAAGTAATCATCTTGTCTTAGCCTCCTAAATAACTAGGATTAGAGCTGTGTGCCACCACACTCAACTATTATTTATTTTTATTTTTGTAGAGATGGGGTCTCACCATGTTTTCCAGGCTGGTTTCAAACTTCTGGCCAAAAATGATCCTCCTGCCTCAGCCTCCCAAAGTGTTGGGACCGCAGTCTGAGTCAGGGGACCTGTCTATGACTTTGACAGTATTAAAGAGTACTGGCCAAGTATCCAACAGAATTTGCCCCAATCTTGGCATTTCTGATTTTTTTTTCTCTCATGATCACACTGGAATTCACCTTCAGGACATTTCTGGTCACATTACATGATGGTGTCATTATATTCATATGACATATCTGGTGGCATTAATTTTCATGACATGGTTAAGATAGTGTGTACCAGGTTTTTCCACCATAAAGCTACTATTTTTCCCTTTCCTCACTAAAGAGAATTTTTTAAATGATTTATTTTGGCACACTGGTAGGAGGGATTTGAAATGAAAGAGGGAGTTTCATTAGAAAATTGTCAGGATTGGAGTGTGTGCTTATGTAGGTATAAACTGGAGAGATAGCTATAGGAAAGAGAGAAAGAGACGGGGGTGGAGGTGAGGGGGCGACAGAGAGACAGACAAAGAGAGACAGAGATAGAAATTTAGAGAGCAAGAAGAGAAGAGATGAGAAAAACTCAACAGAACCTAGAGATTATCTTGAAGGAGAGGGTCAAGGATAATTTCAAGTGTTAGACATTCACTGTGAGATTAATGATGGTATCAATGACAATAAAGTCTAAGTGGGAGGATAAACTTGCATGGTAACTTTAGTTTTACTTGGCTTATTGTAGTTTTAGAAGATATTATTCTTATCCACTAGGCCAACTAAGAAACAGTTGAAAATGTGGCATTCAATGCCATAAAGAGGTCAAGATTGAAGAGAGAACCTGTTTGCAATAAAGTGCTATTAAAATGGAAACGTTATTTCAGAGGTCTGCAGACATGTTCATTCCCTAATCACTGCAATTTATTCAGGGGAACCAGCCTTCCATGCTAGACATTTCTTTGGCTATCCTCATCTCAACCTTTCATTACGACTATAGGATAAAAGCAAAGAGAGGTCAAATATCAGATCCCTGCAGAGAGATAACTGGGCCCTTTGTCTGATGGAATCTCAGCACCTGACAGTTCACTGCTCTTCAGGGAAATCCAGGGTGGCTGCTTTTCTTGACATTCAAAATTTAGCACTTTGGATGGAGCCAACTTCCTCACAGCTGCTCCTCTCTCCTCTTCTCCAGTGACTCAGCAAACTGAGTACTTTGCTGGTAGACCTGTCTAGCTCCTGGAGTTTTGAGACCCATGAGGGCAGGAGCTATGTATAATATTTCTTTTTGCTTTCACAAAGTGCTTGTCATGGAACTGAAAGCATATCATATCACTGGGTGGAAATATAAACTTGAAAGTCAGATCACCTTGAGTTCAAAACCTTGCTTTGCATGTATGGTTAAGCAACAAGAAAAGTTACACAATCCACAATCCTTTGGAGCTACAGATTCAGTCTCTGAAATATTAAGGAAATAGTATATACCTCATAGGGAGGTTATTGTATGTGGCAAATGTATGCATTGAAGCTCACGACACAGAATCTGGACACAGCAAACACTAGATTAAAGGTTAAAATGACAGACACTTAAATAGCACTTACTAAGGGTCAGATGTTGCATTAAGTGGTATTCACTCATTAATCCCCACACAACCTGATGAGATAAGGTTATTATATATGTAAATATGTATAATATATATAAGGTATAAAATAATTATATTATATAAGATAAGATAATTGTTATCCCCATTTTATAGATGAGGAAACTGAAGACAGGTAAAATAAATTGCCCTACATCAGGAAGAGCAGAGATGAAATTAGAACCCAGAGAATCTGACTTTTGAGTCTTTGCTCTTAAGAACTGTTATATACTATTATTATGCATATAGCACAATACAATAATCAATGGTAGCTATTAACATTGTTAATAAAGTTTTTAAAATTACCATTCATGTAGCACAAGACAAGAATAGTAACTATACACAATTTTTCCTAACACTATTTTAGCTGTTCTAGTCAATGCAACAAGACAAATGAAATAAATAAATAATAAAAATGATCTTTTTTTTTTTTCAGATATTGCCTTTCTAGCCTGAAAACCAAAAATAAAACTAAATAGAAAAATGGCTGGTTACCAAAATAAAGTTCAAATTCAAAAGCTTTCCTATAGAGACGTTGTATCATACATTGTTCTTGGGCATTCATGGAAGCTCACACATATATTTAGGAGTTTATGTTGGCTGTTGTCTGGGAGTTCAGCAAAGATTGCCAACCAGATCCTCTCCAGCATAGTAGTGTCAGGACCAAGACACTACTCAGCTTTCAATACAATTTTTCCTTAAACATTCACCAACAACCTCCTTGAGTCCCATCATGTTTCCTCCAAGAGTCTCCTCAAAGCCCTTCTAGCTTTTTCCTAGCATCCAATTCTAAAGCCAGTGTGATATATTTTAGGTTTTAATTATAACAACACCCCACTTCTGGTACAAAATTCTGTTCCACTCCTAGCCCTGGATAATAGATGACCACAAAACTTAGTTGTGTACAACAACTATTTTATTTTGCTTATAATTTTGTGGGTGAATTTGAGAAGGTCCTCGTAGAGAAGTTCTTACTTGGTTCCTCTTGGCAACTATAGTCAGATGTTAGCTAGACAGACAGTTATGCTAAAGTTTGACTAGGCTGTATGTTCAAGATGTGGTACTCACATGGCTGGCAGTTTTTCTGGTTATCAGCTAAGAACTCAGCTGTTTCTGTCAAATGAACTATCAAATGTGTGTTTTCTTTAGCCAGATGGTCTCAGAGTAGTTGGACTTGTTCTGTAGTGACTGGCTTCCCTCAGAGTGACTGCCAAAGAGTAGCAATAAAAAATTATATGACCAATTCTAACCAAGCCATGGAAGACACATAGCTTCACTTCCACTTTGCATTTTTTTTAAAGCAGTCATAAGCCTATTAGATTCTAAAAGAAAGGACAAGGAGCACACTTATTGAAAGAGGGTTAGTTAAGAATGTTTTAAATTGCAACATTAGATTAAGAAAATTATCACCTTAGTCTAATTTACAAAGTGTTATTCATCTTGAGAATCTCATGTACCAAGATATATTGCAAAAGCAGTGTTAACAAATAAACGTATCATCTTAAATATGCATATTAGGGAATATTTTCATATATAAAGACAACATATAGGAAAATATTAATTGATGAGCTATTTGTCTATTTTGAGAAGTGTTAGAAAAGGGAAAAGTAAATAAACACAAAGAAAGTAAAGGGAAACAGATAATAAAGATAAGAGTATATATTCATTGAGTAGAAGTTAAAGGAACTCAGATAAAATTAACAAATCCAAACACTGTATCTATGAAAATACCAAAATACAAAATAGACCTCTGAAAACCTTGACCAAGTAAAAATAACATAATAAATAGAAAGGGAGGCAGTGTTTGTGGCAAAAAAAGAGTAAAAGATTAGATAATATAACAAAAAAATTTATGACAATAAACTAAAATCTTAAAATAATTGCAACTGCAGAAAACACATTCATTCTTCCAGCTTATAGGAGTGTTGACAGCTTACAATTTCCGGTGGATTCTGTCTTTGGGACTTGTCTTTGATTAAAAAAGCCATGTCGGCCAAAGTCATGCTCACTTTTCAAGAGAAACTCACTTCTAATAATTGGTGATGCAGAGCATAAACAGTTGGCTCCTTGGGTTGCTCAAAAGTACCCTAAAGGATTGGTTGAAATCTTTGCTATGACTACATGGCATTTCAGTTTCTCCCTCTTGTCAATTCTGTTTCATTTACTCTTTCAACAGGTTTTGAACTTGAAAGCTGTCCTCAGTAAATTCTTCACATACAGATCTTTCCTTCAGAAGCTATTTCCTGGGAAACCTAACCTGTGAAAGACTGAAAACTCTAGCATTCTATTTAAAAGCTTATAGCATGGTTTTGACAGGAAGTAATTTTTCAAAAATAGTGGGAAAAGTAAGGCCAAAATAATTTACCTTGTATCCCTTGTCTGTTTCCTATGGCTCTTTAGTGGAAATTATTTTACATCAGGGGGATAATCGGGGAGAATAGGTATGAGGGGGCCCTAGTATCCTGGTATCACCGTGTCATTTCTCAGGGGTCTCCATGTATCAATTGTATCTTTAAGCATTTCCTCTCATCCTCCAGCTTGCAAACCATCAGCTAGGCTAACTTAAGATAAAGGAGAATCTATTTGTCTGTATAAATAGGAATTCAAAGAGTAGTGTTAAAAGTTAGAAACTTGCATGAAAATACAGAGACAGGGCTAGAGAGAGAGAGAAGCAGAGAGAAGCAAGAAGGAGAGAGAGAGAGGATAGTCTAAATAGAGACTATATACATTTATTATAATGGCCACTGGTACATGTTCCAAGTTAAGTAATGGCAGGAGAAAAGAGGGGCTCCTCTCAGATCATATACCACCTAGATGTACCACATCGTACAAGGAAAAGTGATGGCATAATTGGTCAGGCCTGGGTGTTTGTGTCCCTATAACCAGAATGAAGTGTTGGTGTCAGGTTAGATTCAGGAAACAATGATTGATAGCCAGCTCATATCAAATGAAGCTCAGAGGAGGTTTCCAATTGAAGTAGAGTGTTGCATTGCCAGAAGTAGGGGAAGACATTGGGAAAACATTTGCTGCCAGGTAAATTTGTGAATTTGTCAGTGTGTGATTACAAGAGGCGAAATCAGACAATCTTTAGAGCCAGCTGTTACAGAGTCATCCTCATGCTCCTCTCAATTCTCTAAAACAGAAAAGTCATTAATTTGCCTCAGGAAGAGGCCCCATGGATCTTGAAAGAGTTGCCACTAAAATTTATTATGTGGATTCAAATGGCACAAGGTGAAATGTGGATGATATCATGCTGCATTGCTCAGACTCCCTGTTGGGAGAGGAATGTTACTGATGTGAACCTTTGCCATTGCAGGAAGCCCCAGGATGAGATGTAAATAATATTTGTCTCTTCCCTGCACCGTCTATTAAAGTTTCCCTTTAACATTTGTTACCATTATGCTAGTTTAAGTCCTTTGCCCGGTGAAGTGACCAGACCAATATTCCCAAGTTTCTGGCTACCATGACTTTCTTGGTTCTCTGCTGCTGTGTTTTTCCATTAATATAAAAATTGAGCAAGGGATTCCAATTGGATCACCTGGAGAAGACACATATTCTTCCCTGCCTTTGTTATATATGAATAAACTTCTGATGATCAGGGTTATTTATCCTTCCAAGATGTCGACTCCTCATCTGCTGATCTCTTGGCAAGAAGAGTCAGTGTGACCCAGCAGAAGCTGTCCTTTGGGTTTAATAGGACTCTAGCTGTGTCATCTAACAGACTTGTTCCTCCTCTGGAAACAGGGACATCTAAACTACAGCTCAGATTTATGGAAATGGGAGGCACAAGTGTACAAGGTGCAAAACTTAGAATAATGATAAATGTGGTCCCTCTTCTATCTGTTTTTAAGTGTCTTACATGATATGATTCTCTTACGGAATCTCACCATAACCTTCACATGGATTCTTTCCCTGCCATGGTAACTCATTTATTGTAGCCTTATGCGACCCTGGCCAGGTAAGCTATCCTTATTTCTCAGCAGAAGCTGTGAGATAAGGAACGTGAGGAACCACAGCTGGGAGCTGCTGCAGAGCCCTTTCCCCTTCAGGCCTTGGAAGGTCAGTTTTGTGTGTCTACTCTGCCAGGCTATAGTCTTTGGTTATGCAACTTATTAGCTGGAGCTAAAATAGTATTGTGTGGGTGTGATTAACAACTCAAATCAGTTGACTTCAAGTAAAAGAAATTATACTAAATAGTCTAGGCGGGTGGGCCTAATTGAAATCACACGAAAGACCTCAAAAGCAGAGCTGAGACTTCCCTGAGGAGGAAGAAATTCCACCTGTGGAGAGTAGCTTTGGTCCATGCCAAAGAATTTCCAGCTAGTCCCTTCTGAATTGCCTTTCCTATGGACTTCAGACTTTCTTAACCAGTCCCCACAATTTTCTAAGCCAATTTTTTGTAATAAATCATATATATGTATAGATATTAACATATACACACACGTATGCATGTATACGCATACATATGTCTTTGTATGGATACACACACAATGAGCTATGCATGTATGTATGTATGTATAGTCTACTGGTCTGCTTTTCTCATGATAATCCTGACTGCTAGAAGGTCCTGTTAAAATTTGGCAGCTTTTGGTTGTGCCAAAGAACATCTCTTTCCAATAAAAGCCTTCAGCTTGTCATCACAGACCAGTTAAGATGGAACATTCAACCTACTTTTGAACTCTGTAACATTATAATTCATTCTGGGCCCTAGCTTTAACTTTTCCTTCTCTCCTATTGCAGAAGATAAATGTCTCTTTATGTGCCTCTAAGGAGATCCTTTGGCCTTAGTCTTTGGATGGACATGAATATCATCAGCTTTTCATTGTCTATCTTCAAAGCATCCACTGCCCACAGCAACATCCTTGTGGTTTTATAGTCCTCATGATTACTAATCCTCAAATATTTTTTAATCATCTGAAATATTGCACATTTAAGTGCTTTCTTCTTCCTTGGTATAGCATCCCGGTTAATCACTGGGGAAGGTTTTAACAACATTTCTACATACCAAGAACTACCAGTGCTCCACTAAGCACCATTTTGGGGATCCTCATTGCTTGTTAGCCTGCAGGTTATCTAGATCAGCTCCCAAAATGCTCATTTTAGAATCTTTTCTCTTAGCCTCTTAGTGCTGCTTGTCATAGGTTGGGTTCCCTGGGAAGCAGATACTGAGATGGGGATTCGCGAGTAGAAGGCTTATGGTGGGAAGGTTTATTCTGTGGAGGAATAAAGCCAGCAGTATTGGACAGAGTGATGCAGTAACAATAAAGATGTCAGCTAATCCTTAATGAAGTAATGGAGCTGGGTTGGCCCTTCAGAGTTGCCTGTGATTGGACAAGAGGAACGGGCATCCACGGAGGCTGTCCTAGTTTACACTCCCACCAACGTGAACTTTCCTAATTGTCTGTTTGGATTCTTCACTATGCTAGTTGTATCTTGAAGCCATTTGTATGCTATTGAGGATGAGATTTTGTAGGACAAAAAGGATAATTTCAAG
>CAUYQG010133966.1:0-26575 GCA_963574415.1 Tarsius wallacei | reverse complement strand
TTTTAAATATGTGGGGTACGGGTCAGGGTTAGGTATACAAATGTTCATTATGCAGGTACCCTTGTTGATGAGGTGTGCTCCCCTCTTCCCTGGCAGTTTCCCACTACTGCCAATCCCTTTCTTACAGCATTACGATAGTTGGTGAAGGTCCACTTATGAGTGAAAACGTGATACTAGGTTCTTTGTTTCCGTGATAGATCATTTAGCATTCTAGCCTCTAGGTCCATCCAAGGTGCTGCAAGGTTCATAATTTTGTCCTTCTTTTAGGCTGTATAGTATTCCATCTTGTATATGTACCACATTTTTTTATCCAGTCCTCTTTCGATGGGCAACACAGTTGGTTCCACATTTTTGCTGTTGTAAATAATGCTGCAATAAACATACATGTGCAGGTATCTTTTTCACAGAGTGATTTGAGTCCCTCCAGTTATATTCTCAGTAGGGGGGTTGCAGGATCATATGGGAAGTTGATTTTTAGGTCTTTTAGGAGTCGCCACACTGTTTTCCACAGAGGCTGTACTAGTTTACATTCCCACCAACAGTGTAGATGCGTTGATTTTTCGCCACATTCTCTCCAGCATCTGTTGTTTTTTGAGTTATTGATGATGGCCGTCCTGACTGGAGTTAGATGGTATTTCAGTGTGGTTTTAATTTGCATTGCTTTGATAACTAATGAGGCTGAGCATTTTTTTATGTATCTGTTGGTTGCTTGTATGTCTTCTTTTGAGAAGTATCTGTTTATATCTTTTTGCTTTCTTTGTAATGGGGCTGTTTGTTTTTTTCTTTTGGCATATTTGAGTGCCTTGTAGATCCTAGATGTTAGGTTTTTGTCACATATACAGTTGGTAAATATTTTTTCCCTGTTTGTGGGCTGTCTCCCTGCTCTCTTAATGGTTTCTTTGACTTTGCAGACACTTGTCAGTTTGACGAGGTCCCACTTGTCTATCTTATGACATGGGCACTTTTTTTTTTTTTTAATCAGGAATTGGTGGCCAGTTCCAATTTCCGTAAGAGTGTCTCCTGCATTTTCTAAGGTTCCTATAGTTTGAATTTTTACGTTTAGATCTTTGATTCATTTAGAGTTGACTTTTGTGTATAGTGATAGGTAGGGGTCTTGTTTTAATCTTTTGCATGTGGTCAACCAGTTTTCCCAGCACCATTTACTGAATAGATTCTTCTCTCCCCAGTGGTTGATGGTGGAGGCTTTGTTGAAGATGAGTTGGTTGAGAAATTGAGGCTTTGCTTCTGGAATCTCTCTCTTGTTCTATTAGTCTATATGCCTTATCTTGTCCCAATACCAGGCTGTTTTGATTATTGTAGCTTTATAATAAAGCTTAAACTCTGGGAGTGTGATGCCTCCCACTTTGTTTGTTGCTGTTGTTGTTGTTGTTGTTGTTGCTGCTAAGGGTTGTTTTGACTATTCCTGGTCATTTATGTTTCCATAGGAATTCCTGTATTATCATTTCCAGGTCTGAGAAGAACGCTGCTGGTAATTTAACAGGTATTGCATTAAATCTGTAGATTGTGTTGGGTAGGATGAACATCTAAACAATGTTGATTCTTCCAATTCATGAGCATGAAATGTTTTTCCAATTGTTTGTGTCATCTTTGATTTCTTTGAGCAGTGTTTTGTAGTTTTCATTGTAAAGGTCTTTTACGTCTCTGGTTAGGAAGATGGCAAGGTGTTTCTCTCTTTTTGTGGCTATTTTGAATGGGGTTGTGCTTATTATTTGGGTTTCTGTTTGCTTATTGTTGGTGTATAGGAATGGGACTGACTTTTGCATATTTATTTTATACCCTGAGACTTTGCCAAAGTCCTTTATCAGTGCCAGGAGGTTTTTGACAGACTCTCTTGAGTTTTCTGGGTATAGAACATGTCATCTGCAAAGAGGGATAACCTAACTTCCTTTATTCCTATCTGGATACCCCTTATTTCTTGTCTGATTGCTCTAGCTTGGACTTCTATTACTATGTTGAACAGGAGGGTTGAGAATGGGTATCCTTGTCTTGTTCTGGTTTTCAGGGAACCCATTTCTGACTGTTTAGTAGTATGCTGGCTGTGGGTTTTTTGTAGATGGCTCTTACTATTTTGAGGTATGGACCTTTTGCTGTGCAAAAGCTTTTCAATTTAATGAGGTTCCACTTGCCTGCTTTGGTTTTTCTGGCATTCACTTTTGAGGACTTGGTCAAGAATTCGTGGCCTACTTCAATGTGTATAATGATGTTTCCTATGTTTTTTTCTAAGATTCTTACTATTTGAAATTTTATGTTTAGGTTTTTGAACCATTTTGAGTTGATTTTTGTAAATGATATTATGTAGGGGTCCAGTTTTACTCTTCTGCATGTGGTCAGTCTGTTTTCCCAGCACCGTTTGCTAAATATGGTCTCATTTCCCCAGTGATTGGTGGTGTTGCCAAAGATGAATTGGTTTAGTCCCTGTTTTTCCTTCTAGAAGTTTCATTGTTTTTCTTAAAAGTGGTTCTCTGTCATTTTGAACACAGATCATTTGCTTTGTATATCCAGAACTCTTTTCGTATTGATTTGCTATTGGAGTTAATCAGTTTTTGCATAACTTTTAATATTTGAAGGCATTATCCCAGATATGAATAGTTTGTTAAGTTTGTTAATGCCTAATAGCTTATTAAGACTGCCCATGTGACCAGGACTGCAATTTGCACACTATCTCATTTATGTCTAAAAGCCATCTTGTGAGAAACCTGAGAATCTGAGGGATAGGGGACATCGCCAGAGCTGGGACATGGCTGGGCTAGGATTCAAAACTGGGCTTCTCCTCCTGCAGTACGCACATTTTTTCACTATGCTGACCAATTTTTTACTGAATTTGTCCTCGGGGATACGGTGCAGTATAGTGCCTTCATACTAGGGTAGAGAGACAGACAGATAATTGCTGTAATTCTCTGGAAATCATAGGAGCCTAGCCTAAGTTCATTTCCATCTCTATCAAATAAGCATATTCCTTACACATTTGCCATACATATCATGTACTTGAGCACTAAATTACATGCTCTTGAATGGTTCACTGTTTTCCTTTCCACGGGCTTATATCATCTCTTTCCAAATTTGTGATAAAGACGATATCTAATAAATCTTCTCCCCTGCTCCCTTTCAAAGTGGTTTTTGAACTGACAGCAAGTCAGTAAATATTCCCCAGGAATGTACTAGATGCAAGGCTCTGTTGTAGACTCTGGAGATACAACAGTGATCAAAACAGAGTCTTTGCCTTCAAGAAATTAATGTTCCACTGAAAAGAAAAATGAAAACAACCACACCCTAAATAAACAATTTTAAATGATGATACAAGTCATACAAACAAAAAAAAAAATTCTGGTCAATATAATAGAAAACAACTTAAAATATGGGAGAATTGAGATTTCCCTAGGGAAGAGAGGGCTAGAATCTCTGAGAAAGTGGCATTTAAGCTGAGTCTTGACAATTTGGAATGGACGGGAAAGTGGATTCTGTTCAGAGGAAGATGGTACAGAGAGCCAACATGGAAACTAGCAGGATGTGTTTGGAGACAGGTGGAAGTCTGTAGCTGGGGAGATGGAGGCAGGAGCACATGGCAAGGAGAATGGTGGGGAGTAAGGTAGCCACGAGTCATGGAGACACGTTGTGGGACCTGCCTGGTAAGGTGTTTGGAGTTTGAACGTCGTTCAAATTTGAATAGGCTACAAACACAAGATTTTTTTTTTTTTTTTTGAGTTGGAGTCTCACTCTGTTGCCCAGATTGGAGTGCAGTGGCTGCTCCCGGCCACCGCAGCCTCAACCTGCTGGGCTCCGGCGATCCTTCCGCCTCAGCCTTCCGAGGAGCTGGAACTACAGGCACGCACTACCACACCCGGCTAATTTTTGGTTTATTGTAGAGATGAGTTCTCTCCAAGTTGCCCAGGCGGGCCGTGAACCCGCGGGCTCAGGCAATCCACTCACCTCAGCCTCCCAAAGGCGCGGGATTACAAGCTGAGCCAACGAGCCCGGCCAAACACAAGATTTTACATGGGGAGATGGTGCGATCTGTTTCACCTCCTAGAAAAACACACACCAATGTCGAGAGGGCGGGCAGCAGTATAGCGTATTGTACAAGTAAAAAGTATAGAAGGAGTGACAGAGGTTAGGAAGTCATGGCTGTGGCTCAAGAAATAAATGATACAGCTTGGAACAGAATGCAACAGTGAAGAAATTAAAAAGTGGTCCTATGGGGATAGAGCTAATACAAAAGACTAATGGGTGATTTGGGGGGCTTGGGGGAAACAGTGACAGGACAACCCCCAAGACTGAGTATTGTGGGAGGACCTTCCCAGAGTGGTGTCATTTGCCGAGACGAGTAAGTTCTGAGCAGGAACTGTTTGTTGGGGTCAGAGGTGGGCAGGAGATGGAAGGCACTGCTTCGATTCATAAAGTTTGAGTTACCTGTAAGCCCGGTAGATGGACTAGACTGGCAAGCAGATTTGCTAGAGGGTTAGATATACAGATGTAGGAGTCACTGAGCATGTCAGTGGTAGTTACAGCCATGAAATTAATGAGGTCACCTAGGAAAAGATCTTCCTCGGGTGATGAGAAGGGGACACAGGCAGAGCCGTGGGGCCTCCAATGATTAGACACAAGAATGGCTGGGCCAGGAAGCAGACCGCGAGCGACAGTGAGGAGGAGGAAAATGACCAGGATGCAGTGTCAGTGAAGCAGTGAAGGGAAGCAGAGAAACAGAGAAACGGGGCAGGAGCGACACAGGGAATGAGATCTAGGTCAGTGTTACTGTGTTCTTGCCTTGTGTTTGTCATTTGGGTTTTAGGACGAGTGTTAAGTTCTCTTCGCAGGCTTAAATGCAGGACTCTGTGGAAAAAGAACACTGATGACGGGAGGGGTAACCCAGAAGGGAAGAGTGGGCATGAGGGTTAAGAGAGGTCACAAACGTGGCTGGATTGGCCCTTCCCGCTGGAGGAGTACGTGGCCCGACTCTCTGTGCTTCCAGTCAGGCAGGGTAGTGGCTTTGGGGATGCACAGATGAGGTTGTTCAAGTCTGTGTCTGCTGTGTTCTAAAAACGTGAGGGAGTCATCAGCTAGGTGTGGGGGTGAGGAAGGAATATTGGAGATACAAAGAGAGAAAAGACTGCATCAGATCCGCTCCTTGGAGAGCTGGGGAGTGAATTTACCCAGGGAAACACCCCTGGGTGGTTTTAAAAATCTACACAGATTTGAGTCTCAATTTAGTCCTCTTTCTAGCTTCATGATCTTGTAAAAAAAAAAAAAAAAGCTACTTAAGTCCTTTGACCTAGTTTTCCCATTCATGCAATTAAAATAACAATTATCGAGGATATCTGCACGACCACCATAGTTTTCAGGTACCGTCAAATATACCTTCTGCCGTATTCTGTAAAATGGGGATACTGACACCAACGAGAAGAGAGATCATTTGAAGAAAGTAGGTATCTATATGAAAGGGCTTTGCAAACTGTAAAACACGAGGCATATAAAATATTTTTCTGCCATTATTCTTACAAATCCTGGCTCCAATCATTGAGTGCTTGGTTGGTGATTTGCATCCATTCTGGGTTAATTCCTGTATCTGAAGTTTGGAAATTGAGCTTGTGTTTCTTTCAAAGCAAAAGAAGATACTCGACACAGAAAAAAATGGTGCTTTTTCAAGTGCTCCGAACATTCCTCAGATTCTGGCATTTTCTCGAAATAAAATTAGGTTTGTATTTTGAAATGTCAGGTTTTCAAATATGCTCCCACAAACCCGCTGCAAAGTTGCTCCCTTTGCTTTCCTGCCTTCTGCATACACACCTTTAGTTACGCTCCGAGAGTCCCAGCTCCGGCCCCACATGCCTGTGTGCCAAGGATCACAATAGTCCTGTGCATTTCCATGTCACTTTTCTTGGAAGGAGTTTAAAGCACTTGGCAAGCACTTTCGCTAGAGTAATAATAGTTCCTCAGGTTTGTATGGCTCTGGCCTTCCCTGGAGCTTATGATCTGCATTCATATTGCCTGATTTACTCTCCCATCTTCATGCTGGAGCAAACATTCGTATCAGGCTTGCAGACAGGACAACTGAGGTCTTGAAAGTTTACAGGCCCAGCTATATCATTTGCTTTTAATGTATTTCTTCCTAACTTT
The DNA here is from genome assembly GCA_963574415.1 of Tarsius wallacei. Lineage (NCBI taxonomy): Eukaryota > Metazoa > Chordata > Mammalia > Primates > Tarsiidae > Tarsius > Tarsius wallacei. The sequence goes on along the minus strand of CAUYQG010133966.1, from coordinate 20,443 downwards.
CCAGCTTCCAGCAGTCTTCTGAGGCCCATTGCAGCCTCTCTGCACCATGAAACCTTCCCTATTAACCACAGTGATGATGGATTCCGCTCCCGAACTGCTTGCATCACTGTGCTACAGTCCCATACGCTTTGATGCTGCAGTCCAGTGGGAGGCAATGTGGTGTGGTAGCTCGGAGAGAAGGCGACACATCGGAGCAAGACTTGAGCTACAAGTAAATCCCACCATATACTAGCTGTTATTTATTTTAAATCTCTGAGCTTGCCTTTCCTCACTAGCAAAAATTGCAGGGCCGTTGAGAAGGTGAAGGCCGGTTTATGCAAAGTGCCTCACTCCCGCATTCCTGCTATGATTGGCACTCAGTGAATCATAGCTCATGTGTTATAATCAAAGTATGTTTATCATCTGCTAATTAGTTTTCAGACAAATACGCTGTCCTCTCTTTAATATGAATAATGCCTGGTTGAATATGGCCAATATTACATTGTATGACTGGAATTCTTAGGTGTGGCCTGTGTTCTTGCTTTCACGTTTTCTAATCAGTGTAGCCAAGCTGCATTTTTTTCTCTAAATAATGCTTTGTCTTTGATGTGGATTTTTTTTTAATTTTTGAGTTGAAGTCTCACTCCGTCCCCAAGACTGGAGTGCAGTGGCTGCTCCCGGCCACCACAGCCTCGACCTGCTGGGCTCCGGCGATCTTTCCGCCTCCGCCTTCCGAGTAGCTGGAACTACAGGCACGCCCTACCACGCCCAGCTGATTTTTTTATTTATTGTAGAGATGAGGTCTCTACCTGTTTAACCTGTTTTCAGCACCAAATGCATTGTCATTTCTCTTATTACTAGCCCTTTAAATCATGGATTAATATTTGTGAGTCAGTGAGTTTCCAGATGTATGCTTTTAAGCATTTATGATTATATTATATATTGTTTTTGTATTGAATGGTAGTCCAAGCCTATATGTCCAGGTGTGGTTAATTCCTTGAATCTGATTGAGGTCTCTTATGACCTAATACTGGGTAGGTTTTTATAAATATTCCAAGTGTGCTTCAGAAGGATGTGTGTGTACGTTGTTATACTGAGTTTACATGGTCACATATCATACAATTTTACCTGTGAGTAAAATTCATCACTTTATCTCTCTTCTCTTTCTTATGTAGAAATACACATTTATGTGTTATTATGGTGGGAAATTTGGAATTTCACCTGAGTTGTTTTAGAGAGGTTTTAAAAAAATGTTCAATGTAGCAAGGAGGATAGAGAACAGAGATAAATTTTAACATAAAGAAGGGAGAAAATATTTATTAACTATTGTGTGTGGTCCTTTACATATCTTGCATCTTAATCCCCATTTGGGAAAGGCACATCATCCTCATTTTAAAGGCGAGGAAACTGAGATGAGAAAAGGTAAGTGAATTTTCTGAAGCCATAAAACAATTTAATCAGAACGCTGGAATTGCCACCCAAGTTTTTTCGAACCGAAAGCCTGTATCCTTCCTCTGATTAAGTAGAAAAATAAATAAGTAGGCACATATTAAATAAATTGTAGATTTCTTGTCCCCCAGCTTCGTTCTTCCTCTGATACTCAGTTTCTCGAATCTTCTAACCCCAACGGGAAAAGGGGCAGGGTGCTCTCTGAGGCAGGTGCCTGGCCCCTTCTTTTCTGATCATCCCACTGTACCCGCCCTCCCCATTAACAACTGCATTCCTGACAGGTGAGATTTTGGACAGGTTTAAGCATCCAGAGAAGACAGAGATAGCATATGGACTCTAAGGCAGGACATAGGCCTCACTGGCTTGACCATGCCCACAAAAGTGGCGGCACTTTGCAAGTGACTAGAGGTCCCTTTTCTCACGGCAGGTACACAACCATTGAGCAAGAGGTCCTCTACTGAACCTCAGGTTTTCTCATAACATACTTTTCATTTGACTATGAATTGAAAATGTAAATTTGGTTTGTACATGGACAAGGGAAGTCCAGCTTGAAAATCAGGGAGAAAAAAGACTTGGTGCCTAGGGATGATCGTGCGCTTGCTTTTATGCCTGAGATGCTAATGGAAGAGGAAAAAGTGCCATTCTTATCGACATTATCTAAATAGTGACTATGCTTGTGTCACCCACTGTGCCAGCTACCATGCTAAGGCCTCTGCATGCGTCATTTCTCTTTACTCCACTTCCATCCTGTGAGAGAGGGGTCTACTTGTTACCTCTGGAACCCAAGGCCAAACAAGATCCCCTTTTCCTGTCTACTTATTACACTTGTGCAGTATAAAAAAACTTCAGTTAATTAATCTGTAATTGATGACTACCTCCTCTATAAGACTATATTCTCTGGGGGCAAGATCTGTATCTTTCTTTTCATAACTCTGCCTTCAGAGCCATTCATGATGCTCGCCGCGTGAGTAGGCACTCATAAATATTTTTTGGATGGACGCATCTGCTTCACAGACGTTTCAGTAGTCAGTAAGTAGCAGAACCATTGTATAATTCCATCTTCAGTGCTGCAGCAAACAAATGTGTGTTTTCTTCTTGGCAAGAACAAGCAAAGTATCCCGTCCCCATGAAGTGCTCTCCGAGGATTCTAACCCCTGATGGGGGCACAGTGCCCTCCCACTCTGCACTTCCTTCTTTATCATGTTCTGTGATCATGCATTCGTTCTTTCTTGTTTCCTGCCTTGTGGTTATGGATTTCTACGGAGCGTGTCGTTCACCTTGTGTCTCCATAGTGTTCGGCACATAGACGGCATTGATGTTTGACTGAGCGAATGAACGGGTGAGTGAGTGAGTAATCGCACTGCCTGAGGTGAGTGCACCAGGAGATGCCCAGTCAGTTGACCTTGTTACATTTCCTGTGGAGGATGGCTTCTGCTGCATTGTCCTTCTCTTCCACATGGTCTACTGGAACCAAATGCCTGCCTTCGTGTGGTAGCTTGTCAGAATTACCTGGGACTGAAGGACAATGTCGTTTACATTTCTTTTTCATTGTGTGAGGGTCATTGGCCAGCGAGGAGCGGAAATGCATGCTCTCAAGAGGCTTGCAACACAGACTTCCTCTAAATGCGGTACTAACCTTGTCTGAAACTCAGAATTACTTACTTTTCACGTCATAAGTAACCTTGGCTAGAGTCCAGTCCAACTCACCCTCTTTTCCGTAACGTGTCTGCAGAGGCTAGAAAACATGCAGGTGTGGTGACGTTGCTACTTTGTCAAGCAATCTCTTCTGTTGTTGGACAACATTTCTCCCAAGAGCTAACCTTTCTTACAATAACATCTTCCATTTTATTCTTCAGTTTGCAACTACGCAAAAGAAGTTACACCCTTCTTCAATAGCTATCAGATGGTAACTTTTATCTTCCTTTTCACTTTCTCCCTACCCACATTTTGTGTGTCTTTCAATATAACATGCCTCGGTGCCTTCGGTGTTCTTCCTGTAGCCATTTCATACATTTTCTCAGTTCTGTGCCCTCTTCTGATCGTGCTTGGTAAGCACGCCCCCAAATATGTGACACCTCTGCAATGAAGTGAATGCTTGTGTTCCCCCAAACTTTAGATGCTGAAACTCTGATCCCACTGTGATGGTATCTGGGGGTAGAGCCTTTGGAATGTATTAAGTCATGAGGGTGGAGTCATAACATGGGATTAGTGCTCTTGTGATGAGAGACCAAAGAGCTAGCTTGCTGTTTTTCTTCCATGCAAAGACAAAGCAAGAAGATGGCTGTCCTTAAATCAGAAAGAGGGCCCTCGCCAAAAATCTGACCATGCTGACACCCTGAACTCAGACTTCCATTGTCCAGAACTATCAGAAATAAATGTTTGTTGTGTCAATCATCTAATTTATGATATCTGATTATAGCAATCTCAGCTAAGACCCTCCCTCACTATCCCAACACATTCTAGTTGTGACCTGATGAAGATGAGCCCGACTAGACAGAGCCCAGCTCTGCCATCTCTTCTGCTGAGGACAGCACATCCCTGGGGAGACTATTCTATTATGCCCTACTGCTAATTTTCTTAAAATCTATTCTCCCTATTTCCACTTTTTTAAATCTCTAAGTTCATACCCGAAAATCAAAACAAGTAGAATGGGGACCAAATTCGAGTTCTTTCCACAGCTCCCCTATCTTAGCTACAGTATCCTAAAAAAACAAAATGTGAAGCCAAAGTTTCTCGGGGAAATGCAATCTTAGAGAATCAGGAGTAACGGAAAATAAGAGGAAGTCAGGGGAAGCCATTATAAAGGGGTTAAATTCCAAGTTAACCACCTCTCCTCCAAGGCTTCAGAGTAGGCTTAGGAAGCTACTTCTCTTACTAACAGTGTGTCCACTGGATCAAAAAGAAATTAATTTACTCTCAGACTCTGTCTATCATGCCTTTCTTTTTTTTTGACTCAAGATCTCACTCTGTCACCCAGACTGGAGTGCCGTGGCACAATCACGCTTCACCATAGCCTCGACCTCCTGGGCTCAGGTGATATTTTTACTTCAACCTCTTATGTTGCTAGGGCTACAGGTGCGTGCAACATGCCCAGCTAATTTTTATGATTTTTTTTTTTTGTAGAGACGAGGTCTTGCTATGTTATCAAGGCTGGTCCTAACTCCTGGGCTCAAGCAATCTTCCCACCTCGGCCTCCCAAAGTGCTGGGATTAACAGGCACGAGCCATTACACCAGCCTCTATCTATCATTGAGGCATCAACTCCCCACACTTTCAGATGAGTATTTGTGAGCACAGATTGCCTCCCAAGGTATCCTGCCTCAGATGCAGGGTTCAAAAGCTTGAACCAAGGTGCTGCCAATTGGTGGGTGGATGGGCTGAGGACTGCGGAGCAGCTGCCGCATAGAGACTCTCTAGTCTGTAGTGGCAATAGTCATCAGGGTGGCCACCATAACCAGGGGAGAGCACACAGCCCCGCTGGAGCCGCTCTGGCAAGACAAGTGTGCAGCCCTGCAGGGACCTCGTGTGCAGCTCACCTCGCCTCATGTGGGTTCTGTCCCAGCTGTGTTTGGCAAAAGCCTTGACTTTTAAGAAGCTTAGGGAGCCAGCCTCAGCTTATGCATCAGTTCCCTGGGAAGGCATTTCGTAAACCTTCATTCTAGGCCCAGTGCCAGTATTATAGGCTCTCAAAGCATTTATATGTCCGTGTTCTTTACCCTTTATAATCTTGCATACATTTTGTTCCCGGCCTGACTTCAAGCTCCAAGCACAGGGCCTATTTTTATACTTGCCGTTATCCCTGGGGCCTCACAGAATCTTGGGCACATCTTGAGTTTATTCATTTTCAAACCAAAGCGACTGAACTATGTCAATGACACCCCAAAAGCTAGAGGAATTCCCTATTTCCTCCTCACGTCCTTTTCCCCAAACCTTGTTTCAGAGGAACCAAACTCAATATGGACAGATGAAAGGAGACAGTGCTGAAAAATGAAACAAAATAACAATAAAACGCCTTTTCTGACCTGTAATGCTTAGGTACAGATAAGAAATACAAATAGTGAGTTTGAAAAGCTAATAAAATGCTTCGCATGGAAAAAAAAAGTGTTATTACATTTTGGAAGAAAAGATTGTCTGCTGAAAATATTAACATAATTCACTGTCCTCTTTTCCAAATTCCACTCAAAATAAAATCTGCAATTTTTTTCTGATGATTGATTTCCAGTAGTAACAGCATAATGCTCAATGTCTGTGACACAATTTGACACGTATTATATAGTTCCTGTTATGGGTAATTAGCCTATGGGTTATGTCTGTTGACTTCTAAAACATGTGTTTTGCTTCTGTTTTACCCAATAAGACCAGTTTCACTTTTGTCCGACAAGAAGCATACATATATATTTAACAAATGAATTCATTAGTCACATTAGTGGAAATTATGATCTCAGTTCCTTGGACAAGGCATTCCAACTTTCTGCAAGTAGTAGAGATGTAAATAGACAAAAGCTAGATCTGTATACCCTTGTTTTTGGTTTGTTTTTTTAAGAACTTAAATAGCGACAAAAACAAAAACACCTTGGTTGTTCAGAGTTGTTAAGATCAGCCCAGAGACTCTTTCAGCTGAAACATCAGCAATATGAGTGTCCCTAAAGAATGTCTAATTATAGACAAGGGGAAGTAAACGTGATTCATTCTTTCTATTGACAATCTGTGTGCTAGACCTCCCCATGGCTCCAGATAAGCCAACTGCTGCCAGAGTCAACTCCTAGATCTTTCTCTTCCTTCCCTTTTGTCTTTGTGTGATTTTGACTTCTTATCTACTTTCTCTGACTTCTTACCTATCTACCTAGCAGCTTAGCAGTGAACCCTGTTGAGTGACTTCTGACTCTAAAATTGGTTCCGTCTCTTTCACAATGCAGCAAGGATTGCCTTCCAGCACAGAATTCCCTACTACAAAACCATAGCAAACCACCAGTCCCTGCCTCCTTTCAGTTGGCTACCAATATCTTCAGGCTTCAATCAGCTTACGAAAACAAAACAAAACAAAACAAAGTCAACAGAGACATCCAAGAAATGCAAAAACAGAATGTAGTTGGAAACACTTAATCAAGTAGACTAAAACACCAGGGAAATACTTGTTTTTCTTTTTTTTCTTTTTCTTTTTTTTTTTTTTTTTTTGAGTTGGCGTCTCACTCTGTCGCCCAGACTGGAGTGCAGTGGCCACTCTCGGCCACTGCAGCCTCGACCTGCTGGGCTCCGGCGATCCTTCCGCCTCAGCCTTCCAAGTAGCTGGAACTACAGGCGCGCGCTCCCACGCCCGGCTGATTTTTTGATTTATTGCAGAGATGAGGTCTCGCTTGCCCAGGCGGGTCTCGAACCCATGGGCTCAGGCAATCTACTCACCTCAGACTCCCAAAGGTGCAGGATTACAGGCTGAGCCACCGAGCCCGGCTAATACTTGTTTTTCTAGTAGCTGAGGCAGAAATGGCAGAAATATGTTGGACTCCACAATCTTCACCTACACTAACAGAAAAGGCACAATGAACTTCGTGGCAAATTAATTATATTCTTCTATGATTAAACTCAAGAAGGAACTATTTTACCAAACCCTAGTATAAAAGCAGTGAGTGTTGTAACATACAATATTTTAAATAGTTTTATAGGAGATGCATAAAAGGTATGGTACAATACACAAAAATAAGTTTCAACAATATTTTTGCACAACATTCAGAAAAGCGTGTCCACCTTCTAAAAAGTCAGAGAGAGAACTAGAACTGAGTTTTATGAAAGTATTTCTGCAAGGGAGATTAAGAAGTATTTGTGCTAGACATAGGTTAAGAGAACTCCTGGTTCCCATATTAATCTGTGTGATCTAGTTGAAAAGTTAAATTTTGAAGCCAAACCAGCAAGGGTCTAGATTCTGGTTCTACATATTAACAGAGATGGTGACTTGGACAAGTTATCTAAACTCCACGGGTCTATGTCTTCAGCTGTTACATGGGTATAATAAAATCTACCTCACAGAGACTATCTAGGGAATTAACTAAAATAATACATTTCTAATGTGTATTTTTAAAATGTCAGTTGCATAACAGATGCACCATTTGTTAAGAAGAATGTATAAACAGTAAGATATTTTAGATCTTTGAGACAGTTTAGATTTTAAGATATTAACATATTTAGGTATGTTGATTAAAATAAAAAACTGAAAACAGAAAGAAGACACTGTGTAATCATAAAAATGGGTGAAATCGGTGAAGTCATCTTGGTGAATTCAACTTTTTGACCTGCTCACCTTACGTCTTACCTGATGTAATTTCGGCAGCAAACATAGAAGAAAGCCAGCGGCTTCTTCTACACATCCTCTTGTCTAAATTGCCAGTTGCAGTGGGCAAATGACTGTTAGTCCACTTCATTGCTTTTCTTTGCAGCTTCCGAGTTCAGTCTTTTGTTTCAACTCTTGTGGAAAAAAACCCAAACCGGGTCGGTGACAGTTTTGTTTCTGTAGAGAACTTGCTGTCCTTCCCACAAAATAAAAAGACAGGAAGGACAGGTGGAAAGGCAGAAAGTAAGCCATCAACTGTTGCACATAGCAAGAAAGGCAAGAGAGAGAAGCTGGGACCTGGATGAAGGGCACAGCTCAAAGTGACTTCTCCCATCTCTGCGCTGCGCCCAGAAAATTTAAATTGAGGCATAAAGATATTTATCATGGGAACCTTTTAAAGGGCCGATTAGCATTTACTATACACCAAGATTGCTTACTGTGAAGAAATGTTAGCAGGAATGAAGAACTATGAAAGCTGACAAGAAAAAGGTCAAATAATCTAAACAGGATAAAATGGTATATACTCAACAATTACCCCTCATATGGAAAGAAATGCTTTGATTGCCTTTAAAAGGAAAACAGTTAAAAGATGGCTAATCTTTTAAACCAGTTGTCTTTAAAAATCTCTAGAAATAGGTTAGTTAAAGGAAATCCCTAAATAACTGAGTAAGTTCGCAAAACCAAAATCTCTTTAATGAAGACAGAGCTCTAATGCATTTTGACAGTCTCATTGGAAATTAAGACTGAGATTATATCATAAAGAAGTAAAGCCATCTCGAAATTTATTCATACAACCCTGTCATTGCTCTCAGAATCCCTAGCTTCTGCTCTGAATAATTTGTTCAGATATGTTTCCTAAGTATGGTATTTGAATAAATCTGACTTTTGATTTGCATTTTTTTTTTTTTTTGCCAAAGGGGGAAAAAATGAAAGAAAAACGGAAGGGAGGAAGAAAGGAAGGGGAGAACAAAAACAAAGCATGCTTTGTTTGGTTTACTTTGGCAATGGAGGTCTCAGGTTACCTGACGAGTTAAGAAGAAATACCTCTGGTTTAACACTCATCAAAACTCTTCCTTAAAGGTACTCAGACATGTGTAGACAATTAAGTCTAAAGTCAACAGACTCTAGGACACTCGTAAAGTTGTTTAGCTTTTTAGTTTACTGTACAACTAATATAGTTTTATTTTATTTTTTGTTACTTTCGTAATGTAGAAACTTTTTTGGGTAAATATCCTAACGGTTTAATCTAGAAATCAGAATAGGAGAATTTCATTCACTAAGTGGGCATAGCTTAGATTTGAATCCATGCCTATTTACAGTTGTAGGTGGCAGAGTCACTGTGAAGGCTCCCTGTAATACGGCTTGTAACCTTCGATGGGACACATTCCTTTAATTTCCAAATGACAATTAGCCAAGCTTTCATTTCTCATGACTATGCTGAACCCTAAATACCTGAGAGTGCCCCCAAAATGCATATGCATTTTAAGAGATATTACCTATGTATTACTATTCTAAGTTGAATTGAATTACAATATCGCTGTGTAGTAGGACATTTGCTCAAAAGGTGGTGTTAATCAAATGAATGCTAGCGTCACCATGAGACGGGCAGGACAGTCAAAGAGAATGGCGGAAGCATGACTGTCATTCGAGGAGTGCAGAACCTTTTTGAAGTGGCATTTAACATCTGAGAACGTTGTGGAAGCACAATAACAATGGAGGCTGGAGTATGCAACAGAACCTCCAACAGACCTAACGATTATACACATTTGTGATAAGTTTGAGACACATGGTGCTGTGTGTGATGTGCACAAGGGAAGATCTGGGAGGACTCACACAGCAACACGTCTTGCAGTAGTCTGCCATAATCAGAAGTGTCTGGATGCTAATGGTAACCACTTTGAGCACTCTTGTAATTGCAGATGTCAAGTGTGACTTGTATTCATCTTTTGTTATAGGTATATACTGAGTATCACAATTTTAATGCCATTCTCCCCCCTTTCTTAAAATATGTACTTTTTTTTGGCCACCTTCTGTATTTCTGAAAGACCTTAAGGAGGGCTCATTTGTTCTTCACATCCTCCTCAGGCTGTTGATCTTTCTCTCGGCTAGGATTCCTGGTCTTCTTGCATTATCTCCAGTCCCCTCCTATGATTCTCCAGACTAGGCAAGACTTGACTGTAGGGTTCAGACCCAAGAGAAGGCTTGGGAAAAAGTCAAAGGAAATTACATGCAGGAAAGCCGTATGATTGCCTATTAAAGATGCTAGACCTACACATAGTTCAGTACCACGTACCAGACTACTCTGCTGGGCTTCTCTCTGCTTTATTCACAGCATGACACTCTGTTGCAGCTTCCCTTTCAGAGTGTCTTTGACCAGACCTCTCACACACCAAAACCAGGGTTGCACGCTGCTCCTCACTTACTATAGAGACCAGGTGAAAGAGGGGCAAAATGCAGTCCTCTGTCCAGGTAAAGGCATGCTCAGGGATATCCCATCACCTAAGGCTATACCTTGCCTGAACAGAGATACGCCTGTGCTTTGGAAAACCAAGGGGCCCATTCAATGTTGTGTTTTATTTTCTGTAAAACAAATGTGCATGTTCTCTCTCTACATGAATGAAAAGCACTGTCAACTTTAAGCTAACAGTTTGTCCTGGCTTTCAGTCACCAAGATTTTTTAAATGTTCAACATTAGAGAACCCAGTTACAGTGTATGTGGGATATCAGTTGTATTTTATACATTTCTGATACCTAGCTATTATAGCTATTATGAATAATCTCTAGCCATTAATATAAAAAGGAATAAAGAGCATGAAAACAGGAGTGACATCTCCGGACCAGCACTAGAACCACTGTTTCTGACAGAGAGTAGCTTAGACCCCCATGGACAGCCTGATCCCATCTTGACCTTCTCTTGACAAATGGCATGTCAAGAACAAAAAGGACAAGATGGATACTGAGCATGCAACAAGGATCTGCTATATGCAGAGACTTACCAGTCATTGGCACACCCTTTGTCTCTCATTCTTATAACAGCTCTCTGGTATGCCTGGCTTTGTTTTCCCCATTTCACAGAGGAAGAATCTATGGCAGAGAGGTAAAGTTACTTGCCCAGGTTCCGTTATGATGGAGACAAGATTGCAGCCCATCTGGTTGAACTTTGCCCTTCGTTTGGCCTGCACTGCCTCCTCGGGAGCACATGCATTCAGTTGCAAGCCAAAGGCATCTTGTCAACCTTAAGTTCAGGCTCAGTATTTTATGAAAGCACCTGGGCCTCGTGACATGGCAGTCTTTTATTTATTATACGTATTTTTTAACTTGGAAAAATGCATAATAAAATAGTCTGGATCTTATCCTGTGATTCATGCTAGAAGGGAAGTGGTTTTCCAACAATTAAATTCACCCAGGAAACGTAGGATCATACAGAGGAAACAACCATGTCCATTGATAAAACAAAGGAATGAACAAAGATGGTAATGGGGAAATACACACACACACACACACACACACACACACACACACACACTTAGGATTCTTGCTCTGAAAATGTTTGTTCTTTCAAATGAAGGTCAGATAAGTACACACATAGCCATAATACAAAATAGAAAGTATCAAGCCCTGTGATAGAGTTAGAAATCACATACAGTGGCAACTCAGGGGAAAGAGATATCATGCCTCCCAACAAGCAACCGTGTCGAGCAGAGACGACAGAGGTTTTCCCAGGTGAGCAGACGTGGGCTCCAATTCTAGTTCCACTGCAAGCAATGTACTGGGCTTTTACATCTCAAGTTTCCTCATTTCTAAAATGCCCAGAAACAATATAGGATGGGAGACGGACTGATGTGAAAACATGTACCTGGCTCCTTCTCTCCGTCCCACAGATAGTCTCCTCCATCTCTTTCCTGAAGAATTAGAATTTGTTTAAGAAAGGAGTGTTTGATGTGGGTCTGAACAATAATTATAATTTAGTTAAACAGGTAATAGGAGTTAACACTTAATGTGAGTCTTACATTATGCCAGAAATCCATACTTGATGCTAGCCCTATTCTAAGCAATATCCAAGCACGATGTCAATGTATATAGCATATAACTTGGAATATTTCTGTCATAAATTATTAGTATGTGTGTTAACTAACAGACACACACACACACACACACGGCCCCTTGAGAAATGCACTCTTATCCCCAGTTTGAAGTTGGCAAATGTTGGGACGGTGAAGCTAAACGAGTGTCCAAGTTCTCACATCTGATGAGTGGGAGAGCAGTGGCTGAGCCCAGGCAGCAGACTCCAGCACCCCTCCTCAGCGCCATCCTGCAGAGCCACACGGGCACAGCACCCAGGGGCCGAAGTGAGGCTACGCGTGACATGTGTGGCAAATGACGATGGGCCGACTACTTGTCTACTTTCTTGGAGTTGACAGCACATGCAGGGCTTGTGCGAAACAAGACTCATAAAGAGAACAGGGTCAGCTTAGAGGACCTTGCAAGTCAGACTAAGGGACTCAGAATATCCACCTTGATTCCAACATTGCCAACAGTGAGATCAGACCAAGCACAGAATTACCACGCTGGTGGTTTGAAAATGACTATTTAAACTTGAAAATGAAGCAGAGTGCGAACAGAGCCAGCACAGCAAGGTACACACACACGTATCCAGAGTTAATCTTCTGCACTCTTATGGGGCGTGCAGACCTTCCTGGTATTGGTGCGTGGGAGCGGCTATAAGCATGGTTAATCTCAGTGGTGGAAACACGGTTGCAAACTATTGAAAAAGGCGAATACATTCACAGTTCTAGGGGGTCTCTTTTTGGAGAAGAGATGTTTTAATAAATATGTTGTAAAGAACTGGGATGAAATGCAACCCAAACAGGCATTTTTTTTTTTCTTTTTAAACAATGTGTCAATTCAAAAGTAGCTACTACTTTAAATAGAGTGTCAGAGACTTGTTTTCAGTTTTATGCTTTTTCTAATGAATAGTACGTCTTAGATACTCCAGAAAGTCATGAAAATAAACAGAATTCACTCAATAGCTTAGCTGAGTAAAGGTGCTGGTAATGTGAACTGGGGCAGTAGATAGAGCTTTATGTACATGGATTTAATTCCTCTGTTAACCTTTCAACAACAATAGCATCAGTAACAAAAACAGCAGCAACTGCATAGTATAATTTGAGGTTAGAATCCAGGATCCCTAACATTTAGATCCAGGTCCTTTAATCTTGAACTATATCGCTCTTTGCAGGAAACATTCAGTCCTAGAGCCAGGTGCAGAGGATAAAGAGCCCTGTCTAGGCTTCTTACCAGGAGTTAACATTGAACATCACTCCATCTTCCTAAGGCTCAGTCCTCTGTCTTAGGACATAACTATGTTGCAATAATGAAAGCTCCCAGGCATTTTTGTATAGAATAACATTCGCGTGACACTCTTGTTGACAAGAGAGGACAGGGGATTTATTTCACATTGAACTTGCAGAGCAAGCTTTTTCTATTTAGATCATATGACTATTTGGTACAGGTTGGCACTTCTAGTGACCTTCTTTCTTAGTCACTTTCGGCTGCCATAACAAATTTACAATAGCCTTAAGCAATAGAAATTTATTTCTCACCGTTCTGGAGACTGGGAAGTCCAAGACCAAGGCAATGGATTGTCCAGTGCCTGATGCAAGCTCTTATCCTAGAGTGAAGACAGCTGCCTTCCCTCACATGAAGGAGGGTTGAGAGAAAGAGTGGGCTAGCACTTTTCCTCTGATAAAACACTAATTCCTTTATGGGGATTCATCTTCAGGGACTAATTATACCTCTCAAAAGCCCCACCTCCTAATACCATGACATTGGGTATTAGGGTTTCAATATTTATATCTGCAGGGACACAAACATTCAATCTGTAATAAATTTCGCTGAGTCATATTTTGAGGTCACTGCCACTATGTTATGGTGTTTCACAAAATAAATGTGTGAATGTCTGATATATGTGACTCATTTCATATTGTATTGTTATCTTTATTTAATAGATGAAGACACTATGGTTCCGAAGGATGATATAAATGGCCTGAGGCTGTACATAAAATAATGATTGCAGGTGCTTTTCCAGGGTACCTCCCTTCAAGGCCCTGTGGTTTTATCCTGCATCATGCCTCCAACGATGCATTGCCACTTCTCAAGGGGGATCTAAGGGCAGCAAGAGGAATGAAGATTGAAAACGTTAGTATTTTTATAGGAACATCAGCAAAACATGGGCATCAGCCTTTGCGTTTATCTCTCGCTCAAAGGAAGTAACTGCATAACAACCACCTGGGTTAGATGAAAGGTTTACATTGTTTGTGCTTGTTATTGGACAGCCAGGAATTTTCTCTAGTGATGTCCCTTTTTTTTCTTTGTACTGTGGTTTATCTAAAAACTCCACTGAGTTCCTGAAGACAAGGCACTCCACCACCTTCTGTGTGCTGTAGCTCATGCAGGCATTGGGATGCAAATGAGTCAGGGCAGTGGCCTTCGTGGTGTGCACCATCTAACAAGGAAAACTGGCCTCAGTACAGACACCCCAGCCTTTTTGCTGGTGTGTCACTATGACAGCGGAGACCTTTGGGGGTGAACAAAGGAGTGCCACAGGTTAAACAAAGAGGCTGGGGAACCACATCCAAGAAGATGCGTAAGGAGTGAGACTGCTGTTGTGTCTGAGAGCCTCTAGCAGTTTGATGCTGTAGAAGGAGGATGTGGTGAGGTGACAAGAAGCAGGTGACGGTTTGGAAAGCAGGGACGTTACAGACCATACTAAGAAATGGGCATTTGGTCTTGGTACCAGAGGCAGAATGATTGTCTGGAGTTGTTGCAGTAACTAAGAAGAGGCTGGTGGGGGGATGAGGGGAGGTGAACCATACACCAGGTGTCTAATTAGGTTTGTATCTACTCAGGGCCAGACCTCAGAACTTGAGGCAGAAATCCGTGGATTCTGTCTCGATTTATCAGCCACACTGGCAACAGAAATTAATCCCTTTAGTATGGAAGCATGCCTCTTCTTTTCTTCCTCCCCTTCTTTCATTGTGCTTCAAGTGTTCCTTTTAAAAACTCACATGCTCATTTTCCTTAGGAAGGGTCATTGCTTAAACTATAATTTAACAGGGGAAAAAATGACAGTCAACTAAGAGCTGAAATGGAACAAAGAAGTGAAGGAGAAGAGAAAGCGATCATGATAAACTTAGCCTATTACACGGTTTTGCCAAAGGCTGACACTGAACTGACATCTTCTCTGTAGAGTCCTAGTCTGAGATCTAAATCTCAGAAAAAGTGAATGGAAAAAAAAAAGACACATGGTGTCTACTTTCATGCTCCTTTTTCTAGTGAGAATCTGCTATCTCCGCAAAGTTTCCCGGTTAGTGAAGTTAAGTTATGTTCGGAGAAAATTGATTATAGGACAGGTGAGTTGGGGCTTATCTGCTGGTATAGACACTGATGTCTAGAAATGAGGCTGAAGATCTTAGGGGAGGAAATAAGTATGAGAGCATCCTAGAACCTTTTAGTCAGCATTTGGCTTTCATGAAACCAGCACCAGCCTTTGCCTGTTCTCCAGCTGATTAACCATAAAAGACAGCAGGAACTAGACCCCATCATCTGTGAATAGCTTGCAGCGTTCACAAACTGTCAGAGGCACAGAATGGCATCCAGAAGGAAATATGGACCAGCGTGTGCTGTCCACTAGCACCTTTTGAGACTCCACTCTTTGATAGTTGCTGACTCTCTGGGTAGCACAGGGGTTGTTGAACCTTGAACATCAAAACTTTGCTACCTTTGCCTCTTTAAAGTGCTCTAGTCTGATCACTAAGACCCTGAAAGTTAACTGTGATTGTAGAAGGAACTCTAAACTGTTATATCATTCAAGTTCCCCCTTAGACTCATGACGGGTCATTGAAGAGAAAATTTCTTAAAACTCCTACCCTTTGTTTTCCTATCAAAAACTGTAAGCAAGAAGTTCTCCCATTATAACATTATGTTCACATTTCTATGGAGTTCTATTCCCTCAAGATGCATCATGGGAAAAGGACACAGTTTGTAATGCAAAACAAAAAAAAAAATAGAGAAATAAATGCCACATACCATTCCTTCGTTCAGTCAACAAGTATTGATGCACTCCCTCCTCTGCTTGCGATTCTAGGAGAGGACTCTGCTCTCATGAAGCTGACAGTGTCGTGGCAGGGAAACAGATGAGTACATAATAAATATTTATTTATTTAGTTTGTCAGGTGGTGATAAGCGTAGGAAGGCAAATAAAGCAGGGCAGAGAGATAAATTGGGTTGGAGCGGGGAAAAGATTTGGCAAGATCACCTGCTAAAACCATTGCGATGCACACAAGCACCTAAAGGGACTGACAAGCCTGGCAGTCTTTCCATCTCAGTTTCCATGTTTCCTTAGCCTCAAGGCTTTACCCTGGGCATGGCGGTTGGTCTTCTCTTAGCCCTGGGCTTGGCCCTTGTGGCAATATTGCTCTTTCACTCCAGATGCTCTCATATGGAGTCAAGCTGTCCCACCAGCCCCATGCTTTAGCTCTCTACCGCATCAATGAGAAAGTTGAAAAAGCTTTCTATTTATTTTTCGAAAGGGCAAAGGCATTGTTTCCTTTTGCTTTAGTGAAGTGTGAAAAGTCTGATTTTGCTAAGTGGGTGTTTTTTCCGTCTTTTCCTGGTATGCACCATATGGCAGGGTTGCCATACATGTTGGTGTTATCTCTCTTGGCGCAGAGATAGAAACATAAATACGTGACACTGTTGTCAACAGTCACTTTATTACTCATCATACTTAACACGGCAGAAGTCACACAAAATCCAGAACTTCAGAATAGCACACCAATAGCAATGAAGGAGTTTGGTGTCGTGTGTGTGCACTCATTTTATCTTTATATATATTATGCCTCAAGAATGACTCGTGGTCTGAATCATCCAAGGCAGTGGGCAGTAAAGCCACATTTCTATTTGGCTTTCAATTGATATACATGATTTCTGTATTAGTTAATCATATTTTATTTTCTACGAATAAGTGACCAGACACTTACAATCTTGTCATAGGGAAGCAGAGAGACTGCCTATTTCTATAAGGTTCTACTGATCTAGGAAGAATTTCAAGCCACTTCATTCAGAAGCTTCTTTCTAAATTAATGATGATTGGTTGTTACAGCCAGAAATAGGCAGAGGCCGATGGTAATTTAAGGGTTCTTCAACTTCTACTTGAAAACAATTTTCTCAGTGCCCTTTCTTGGTATGTATGACTCTTGACATTCTATGAATTCTATTTGTGCTTAAGTTACTGATGGATAAAATACAGTGGAGCATACTGGTTCATCAAACTAGAAGAATGATCTGAAAATAGGATAAAAAAGTAATCACTTTGATGGGGGCAGCACAGGTAGCAATCCACATGCACCGTGGTCATGGGGTGCTGAAACTACAGGAAGCTGGGTTTTTCTGCCTGGAGCTGGGTGTCGGTCACTCTGATCACACTGGCACCTCCAGTAGAATAACTGAAGAAATTATCAGAGACTACTAAGTAACTGTTGCTGGCAAGTTCTATTATACCCTGCTACCAAGAATAGAAAAGGCAAGTGATGCGTTAGGGTAGGGTTCCAGAAGTCTGTGTGGGAACTTTATGGGTGACAAGGTTTGCATCAGCATTAACTTTCATATGGGTAAATGAATAACAAAGTGGCCAATATCAGGACCGCTTTGGATTTCATTTTCTGAAGTGGTCACACCAACACGCAAAACCATGAGTGACACGTAAGATCAGAACAGGGAGACCAGGAGAAAAAGACAAGTTTGCTACTGCCTGTACAGCAGTTGACATGTCACAAAGGGTATGCCTAGCTCCACTTGGGATGAGGAAGCACTATACCCACTGAAGGGTATTTCTACGGCCAGAGACAGGGGAGTGAGCAAATACATCTTCGGTGTTACAGTTACACAGCTCTGATAGAGTAAGGGCACAGAGAGGGCAGGGACTCCCAAGAGAGGGGAACAGAACATGGGCACACAGTGGTGCTAGCACAAGTCTTTCTGGGAAGGCCACGTAAGCCCATGCCCACTCAGTGGGTGGTCGAGATCGGAGGGGAATGGCAGGTGTCTTTATTGTTGACTGAAATCCTTGTGTTGTCCATCTGCGGTGGAGGCCATCACCAGGCAAAGAAGGCAGAGCGGTACGCAGCATGGTTGGTCATCCCCTCTTGCCAGCTATTAGAATATGACGAGATTCTTACGTAGCAATCGAGATCTGAGTGGCCTTCTAACCTTATGAAGCAACCGTTCCTATAAAACAACCAGTAGATACACACTTATGTACTTATGATGATTTAATGGGCACGGCACTCCAAATTTTTTTCTGTAAATTCTTTTTCTAGAAATGCCTGTCTAAAATCCATTTCTGCACATACTCATAAATAACAGCTTGGAACATAGAAACCTGAGTGGGTCTATCAATTTTAGCTTTAACTCCATCGTTTCCCTGTTAATTACCCTTTATCTTATTAAATGTATCTTCTTAAATTAACAAAACACACTTCTAATTAGCTCTGGGCTGCTAGCCCCTCCTCGGCTTTCGTTTGTACTTCGTTTTAGGGGGACAGCCCTTTGAAAGTCATTCAGAAAATGTAAGTATAACCGACACATGCCTTGTATGAAGCTTGAGGGTATTAGTAGGTCATTGCTGCAGAATACACACTCAGACAAATACGTTTTCACAAGTGTTTCATGTGGACCCTGTCCTCTTTCCTCTCTCTTTAAGGGTACTGTGTATCTCGGTGGGAACCTACCTAGTACAACGCCATTTGCATTTGTATCCGATGTAAGATTCACAACTGCCCTGGAGATTTTGTTTTCACATTTTCTTGAAGACTAAACTGAAATTTAGAAGTTATTTATGTTCCTTTATTTATTCACTCGGTCATTTGGCAAGTCTCTAATAACAATGTGAGCCACATTAGGATGTTTGTAACTTCACTGAATTTGAAGTGACTACAGAGATTGTGTTTGGGTTCCTGAAATCCATTTCAACATACCTTTAAGAAATACTGTGTTCCGCGCACTGGTCTAGACACTGTCGTTTAAAATAAGATACAGTCTATACTCCCGGAGGAATTACAGCCCAAATGCCTTGCTGGGGATGACAGAGTGAATCAGCAGGGTCGTTAGGATTAGGACCCAAAGCTCCTCTCCCCACCCCCCGCCCCCGCTGCTTCACTTAATGCAGCCCCTTGGGCAGCATGGTGTATTTGGCAGACCACCAGGCTTGAAAGAGTTTCCCTGAGAATTCCCAACATTCCCTGCCAAGATCGCTAATGTGGTGTTGGGTTATTGTACCTGATATTTTTGCACAGACTGTAGTTAGGCAAATTCATAACATCTGCCTGGTGGCACCTGAATGCTTGTAATCTCACTACCAGTCAGAGTCATCTGTGTGGTTTGGGTGGATATGGTGTATCCACTGACGCCCAATGAGTCGCCCTGGTGGCAGCGAGCTCAGACCGGTCCACTCTCCACTGCGCAGTTCTGGTGCCCACCCTGCCTCAGCTTCACATGTGATGCCACACCATGACTTGCCTCACACTGTCCAGGAAGAGCAACAGCTCCTCCATTAGGATCATAGGGTCTTCCGTTCCTAAACCCAGTGGTGTTTCGTGTCAGGGAACGAGTGAGTGGCCAAGGGGAGGAGCCGAATGCTGATTCTGACACCCCCCTTCAGTGTACTTTTTGTGCATCCTCCTGTGTTCTCCGTCCTGAAAAAGCTCCTCCTGTGAGCTCCTACGTGCTTCTCTTCTTTTGTAAGATTTAGGCCAAATATAATGGAGAATTTTCTGAGGGGAATTTGGGAAGTTGAGTATCTCTTCAAAGATCAAATTTCACTGTCTCTGTGACTTATAAGGTACTTATCTTCTCTGAACCTCGGGCTCTTTGCCTGGGGAAGGAAATACAAGCTCCTGCACTGCATTCCTGTGTGAGAATAAAGCCAATGCACACCTTTAGTAAAGAATCATATGCCTAATATAGATTTTCAGAAATTTACTTATTTATTATAGAGTTGTGGAGCACAAGTAAGGAGTCAGAACATAAGTCGGTTGCAGACAGGTGAAGTTTGGTCTTCTAGTGGGCCAGGTACCCTCTGTGTTGCTACATGCCCTGAACCCTCCACCCTCCCTCCCTACTCAAGCAGTGCTCAGCGACTGCCAATCCCACCCTTGTGCTTGTGCGACTCGTGATCAGGACTCACTTATGAGTGAGAACAAGTGGCATTTAGTTCTTTGTTTCTGTGGTAGTTCACTTACCATTATGGTCTCCAACTGCATTCACATTGCTGTGAAGGTCACGATTGTATTCTGGTTTATAGCTGTGTAACACTCCATTGTGTATATGTCCCTCATTTTCTTTAGCTAGACCACTTTTTTTTTTTTTGAGTTGGAGTCTCACTCTGTCGCCCAGACTGGAGTGCAGTGGCCGCTCCCGGCCACCGCAGCCTCGACCCGCTGGGCTCCGGCGATCCTTCCGCTCAG
Organism: Tarsius wallacei; assembly: GCA_963574415.1. Lineage (NCBI taxonomy): Eukaryota > Metazoa > Chordata > Mammalia > Primates > Tarsiidae > Tarsius > Tarsius wallacei. The sequence goes on along the minus strand of CAUYQG010133966.1, from coordinate 170 downwards.
CCTTCCGAGTAGCTGGAACTACAGGCGCGCGCTACCACGCCCGGCTAATTTTTTGATTTATTGTAGAGATGAGGTCTCGCTTGCCCAGGCGGGTCTCGAACCCATGGGCTCAGGCAGTCCACTCACCTCAGCCTCCCAAGGCGCGGGATTACAGGCTGAGCCACCGAGCC
>CAUYQG010133961.1:0-14432 GCA_963574415.1 Tarsius wallacei | reverse complement strand
AGACCCGCCTGGGCAGGCGAAACCTCATCTCTACAATAAATCAAAAAAATTAGCCGGGCGTGGTAGCGCACGCCTGTAGTTCCGGCTACTCGGAAGGCTGAGGTGGAAGGATCGCCGGAGCCCAGCAGGTCGAGGCTGTGGTGGCCGGGAGTGGCCACTGCACTCCAGTCTGGGCAACAGGGTGAGACGCCAACTCAAAAAAAAAAAAAAAAAAAAAGGATTGTTAAAATGTATTTAGAATTAAGTTGAAGAAGGTTGGGATTGTTGCTAGTTACTTTACTCTCAATCTTGGGATGATTTTCATCTGGAAGGAAACTTAGAGATGAGGAAACAGGTTCAGAGAAAGGAAGGACACAGCAGGGTCACTCTGGGAGAGAACTCTAGGTTGCGAACCTACTTGTCCACCACACTCCACTACTCCTCCCTTTTTCTCTCATAACTACTCTGAATCTCAATCCTTCTATTTTCTCTTCATGGTTTTAAAGGAAGAAAATTAAATCTTCTTTCTACTTATTTAACTCAGTGTCAAAAGCTCACCAAAACCATGGTCAGTTCTTCACATTTTTTTTTTTGAGTTGGAGTCTCACTTCATCACCCAGACTGGCGTGCAGTGGCACGCTCCCAACCACCGCAGCCTTCCGCCTCAGCCTTCCAAGTAGCTGGAACTACAGGCGCGCGCTACCACACCCGGTTAATTTTTGATTTATTGTAGATGAGGTCTCGCCAAGTTGCCTGGGTGGGTCTTGAACCCGCGGGCCCAGGCAATCCACTCACCTCGGACTCCCAAAGCGCTGGGATTACAGGCTGAGCCACCAAGCCCGGCCAGTTCTTCACATTTAACTATTAGATTAAAAAATAAATAAATACGTAAACGGTAGAGACTAAGTGACCAAAGCCCCTACCTGGTTATATATTCCCTGAGAAAATTGTGCATATTCACACCAGGATATTTATACAGGAGCCATCTCACTAAGTGGGCAGGCTGTCCCATAGGATAAAATATGACATGAGTGGGGCCAAGATCAAAAGATTGGCATGGCTGTTTTAAACATTTTTGACAGGGGAAGAAACTGATGCATTATTTGCGGCCGCTGAGAACAGACAACATGTACACAAGGGTCACACATTTACTTACACCAAGAGGAATAAGCATGAAACCAATTTCGCTGCTCAAAAGTCGAACTCAAGAGATAAGACTTGGTGGGAAGAAAAGTAGACTTAATTAAAGAGCTGGCAACCTGAGAAGATGCTGGACTAAAGTTAAAAAGACCACTTCAAATTTCTTAGGTTGATTGGGAGGTTTTAAAAGAAGAAAGTGGGCTTGGGAAACTATGTGAAAGGGTGAACTCTGTGCAGTTGAGCATGCCTCTCTTGATGACTGTTTTTAGTAATGGACCATCTGATGGTCCGGCTAGCATCAGTCTGACCACAGCTAGGTTGTAGATTGCCTGTATTCGGTATTGTTCTTTCTTGGGAGGGTCCTTCTGCAATCTAGTTCCTGTTTTTGTTGGGTCACGGAATTCCTTGAGCAAGCATAGAGATAAGCATAATCATGGTAAGAGCAAAAGGTGGGCAGCATGGCTATTGCTGTTGTTTTATTTTGTTTCACAAAGTGAGATTGCTCCAGCTACAAGTACACAAGATCCCCCTCTTTGTGCTTGCTTCTTCAGCATGTATAAAAAAATTGGAATGATACAGAGAAGATTAGCATGGCCCCAGTGCAAGGAAGACACACAAATTCAAGAAGCATTCCATTAAGAAAAATCCAACTCCTTGCAAATCAGTCAACCATAGCTAGGATCTACTCCACACCCAATTCAGACCATGTGACTACATGCAGCCCACTTCATGCTGTGGGAGAAGGGCTCAGATCCTTTTCCCCAGGAGTCTGAATTACAAAAAACTGGGGGCATGCCTGAAGGCCATGGGCACACACATGGCTAAGCAGTTCTGAGATTGGTTTGCCTGCGCCCAGCACAGAGGAAACAGGGATAAACTGGTGTGCTCTGAGCTCTTTGCACATTGTGAGCTGGTCAGTGTTAGGTTAAGAAAATGAGCAGATAGGAAAAGAGAGATGGGAGATGGGCAGCCCAACAGCAGCACAGGTTTATTCCAGGGAGAAGAACCTGCAGAGGGGACTCCAGAAAACTGAAGCCTAGTACCTCTTACAGGCTAGGGCAGTTATAGGGCTTGCGGGGGGATATTTTTGTGGTCGGCGTTACTAGGGGGTAACTAAGGCTTGTGGTTAAGTAAGTTGAGAGGAAACCTTGTGGTTAGGCTAGGTGCCAGACAGGATGTGTTGCAGTCTAGCCTGGTTGGTAATTTTCCATCCTGGGGCAGCTAGCAAAGTGGTGGGAGTGTCTAAGATGGCGTTGCCCAGGCTAATAGTCAGTACCTGTTGTACCAAGCAAAAAGTTCTCCTTGGAAACACTGGAAAGATGCCTGGCTGCCCTTGGACACCTCCCTCACAGAAACACTGGTCAGGTATCCTGATCCATTTCCATATTAAACATTGTTTGCAATAGCCCCACACTGGGAAAGCATTGGAATGGATAAATAAATTGTGATATAGTCATACAATGAAATCCCACATAGTAATGAAAGTGAACAGACTAGAGATATGCCAAATAATATAGATGAACCTTAAAATTAACATCAAGGTGGTTTATTTTGCCCATGACAATTCTAGCATGTCTCCCGTTCTTTTCTCTCTTCTTTCTCTAATAAACTTTATTAGACTTTAAAAAAATTAATATTGTGCAAAAGAAGCGAGACACTATATACACTAATTCCCTTTATATGCAGCTCAAAAATAAGCAAAACTAAACTATTGTTTAGGAATACATGCATAATTGCTAAAATGCGAAAGAACAGCAAGTGGCCAAAAGTGGCCAACGTCCATAAAAGGCAGACCAGTGTTTGCCTTTATGGGAAAAGGAGGGGTTTGATGAGGATGTTGTTTCAGATATTCCAAAATTTTCTGTCTTGATCTGGCTATATCTGTTTGATTTATAATTATTTATTATACTGTACATTTACTATGATAGTCATGAGAATGTGCCACCCAGCCCTCCTAATAAAGGTGGTGTTAATTAGCTGAGGGCTCAGCCGCATCCTGAAACCCAACTCAGCATTTAGGCAGGGCCAGGTCCTCCTCGGGTAGCTCCCACCCATGATTGGGCATGACAGGTAGAATAAGGCAGAACAGATCCTGGGAGACACAGGACTCCTTTGATGGCCGACTTTGGCTCAGAAGTTCCCCAGCAGCCTTGCTGTACCTGTCTTAGACTGCAGGCAATCTAGGGTGAATCTACCCAAATTTCTTCCTGTCTCTTTTACCCTAGGGTCAAACTTGCATGGGACAGTGTCTCCCCCAGCATTTCCCCAAAGTCTCTCTGGCTCCCTCTCTATTTCCTTTCCCAAAGGCATTTCTCCTCATAAATTTTTTGCACATTTTATCCCATTTTGGCACCTACTTCTTGCAGGAACCTGAGTTAGTACAATTATTCCCCTTTCTCCATATATATCCCATTTCTCAGTATTAAAAATGTTTAAAACAGTAATGCCAACCTGTACTGCAAATAAGAATGAAGAGATGACATGTAATCTGGTGGTATATTTGTGAGGGTTAATAGTGTTGCTGAAGTACCCCCTAGGCAATATTGACCCCTCAGTTCAGAATGTGGAAAATGTGGTTGGGCACAGTAGCTCACACCTATAATCCCAGCAGTTTGGGAGGTCGAGGTGGGAGAATCATGAACCCAGGAGTTCAAGACCAGCCTGGGCAACACAGTGAGACCTCGTCTTTACAAAAAATAAAAAAACTCAGCTGGGCATGGTGGTGTGTGCCTAAAGTCTCAAACACTTGGAGGCTGAGGCTGAAGGATTGCTCTGAGTTCAGGCGGTTGAGATTGTGGTGAGCCATGATTGTGCCACTGCACTCCAGCCTGAGCAACAGAGTGAGACCACCTAACTCAAAAAAAAAAAAAAAGAATTTGAAAAGTATGATAAATCATGCTCCACTGGTCAGTAATCATAGGTTTATATTGCATTAACTTCTTGAAAAAAAGATCTTTTGTTTTTCCAATGTTTAAAGTGTACATGAGATAAAAAAATACTAATAATGGTGAAATTGTTTGGCATGTATTCCTCTAACACTATCAGTGATCTGCACAATAACCCCATTATTTGACAGATGAGGAAACAAAGCCACAGGGAGTTTAAGTGATCCACCTATAGCCCCTTGCATGCTGCATGGGACACACAGAGAAAGGGAACCAAGGTTTTTTACTTCAGTATCTTTGTTTCTCTCTTGGTTGGACACAGTCTACGCTGCAATACTATTGCATTTATATTTTAGCACGGAGCCCTCTACTAAATAGGGGATTTGATCTTACAGAACTTCCCAGAATTCTTAGATTCCTCTCTGGGCCTCAGCCAATACTTTAGCTCAAGACATTATGGAGTCTTAACTCTGGCTGTTGGTATGGACACCAGACATTGTATGGACAAAATAAAAAGAGCTCTATCAGGATCCCTGGCCCAAGAGACCTCAAACAGACCAAGACAAAAAAAATGAGGAGGAGGGAACAGAGCTCTTTGATGGCCCAGGCTCTCTCATCCATCCGTTGACTGCACTAGAAGGACGTTTGTTATTCGATAAGTGACCATGACCACAGGGACCCTTGAGACTAGAGTGCGGCTAGAGTGTGAGGAAGAGTAAACACAGTTGAGTTGCTTTTGCAGAAGGAACCAGAAGATTTCTGGCAGTTATCAAGGAAATCCCAACCGTAAACCTTTCCTAGCTGCTCTGAGGGCTCACTCCAGATTTCCCAGTTGCATTAACACTTCACCTCAGTCCCCAACACTTCCCAGTAGTTTCTTATGTCACAATCCTGCATCCTCAGAGATTGTGCTTCAGTGACCCAACCAAGTTTGCTGCCACTCAATTTGCCTCACTTACACATAGAGCTTTTCTAATGATACTATAGTGACCCAGGACCACTGGAGAATTTATTTAAAGGGCAAGGGAAAACTGCCTAGACCTGATAATTAGAAAACTGCATTAGACCTGGTAATTGAAAAATAAATAGCTTGGAAGCATTATGCTGTGCCAGAAATGAAATGTTAGGTATAATGAGTATAGTTGATTATAAAAGAACATTTCTTTGATCTTTGATGAATTGCTGTTCATAATGCAGAGCAGCAGAAAAATGTAAAGACTAACATTATTTGAATTGTTATGTAGTACATTTTAATATATAAAAGTAGTGCCCTTTGTAAGTCCCTGTACAGCATCTGTTCCTAATTAATAAAGGACACTTAAAGTGTTCTATTCCTACCAAGCAGCCCATTGACCCCAATTAATTTGGCAGTCCTTTTGACATAGTTTGGGGTTCCAGCCACACATGCTTTGTTGCCTGAAGAATTACAATTAGTGGAGTTTGCTTCTTTTCCCAAAGTAGAAAGAGGAGCCAGATTTTGGGTATCTGAGATGACCCGAATCTTTTACACCAGCCATGCCAGTGTCATGCAAGCAAGAATGTGCTGTGTACCTTTGTGAGCTAAAATTTTCCACAAGACAGTAAAGGCTCAGGATTTAGAATGGAAGGATATGTAAAAATAAGTAATTCTTTTAAAATGTTTTAATTATGTATTTTTATTTTTAATGTTTATCTATTTATTTTTTTATTTCTGTTTTTATTTTTATTTTTTTTAGTTGGAGTCTCACTCTCGCTCAGACTGGAGTGCAGTGACATGCTCTCGGCCACCGCAGCCTCGACCTGCTGGGCTTCCGTGATCCTTCCACCTCAGCCTTCCAAGTAGCCAGAACTACAGGTGCGTGCTACCACGCCCGGCTAGTTTTTGATTTATTGTAGAGACGAGGTCTCGCCAAGTTGCCCAGGCAGGTCTTGAACCCGTGGGCTCAGGCAATTCACTCACCTTGGCCTCCCAAAGCTCTGGGATTACAGGCTGAGCCACCGATCCCGGCCTATTTATTTTTAGAGATGAAGTCTTGCTCTGTCAGCCAGACTGGAGTTCAGTGACATAATCATAACATTACAGCCTTGAACTCCAGGGTTCAAGTGATCCCCCTGGCTCAGCCTCCGTAGTAGCTGGGACTAGAGGCATGCACCACTATGCCTGGCTAATCTTATTTTTATTTTTTTAGAATATGGGAGTCTCACTGTTTCATAGGCTGAAAATAAATACTTTAAAATCTAAGATGTTGAAACTCAAAATTATTTTGAGTCTCAGAGGAATGTGATGAAAGAAGAAAAAACTACAGACCAATATCCTGATGAACATTGAGACAAAAATTCTCAAGAAAATACTGGCAAACCAAATCCAACAACACATCAAAAAGATAATATGCCATAATTAAGGATGGTTTTTGTGTGTTTGTTCTTGAGAGATAGGATCTCCCTATGTTGTCCAGGATGATCTTGAACCCCTGACCTCAAGTGATTCTCCTGCCTCAGTTTCCTGAGTAACTGGGAACACAGGCATGGCCTACTGCACCTGGCTCAAGTGGGTTTTACACCAAGGATGGAAGGGTGGTTCAATATATGCAAATCAGTAAGTGATACAGTTCACTCATAAGTGGATCTTGAACAATTATAATACTATAAGAAAGGAATTGGCAGTAGTGGGAAACTGCCAGGGAAGTGGGGTTGGGATTGGCAGTTAAGGGAAACTGCTGGGGAGGGAGAGGTATACCTCAACAACAAAGGTACCTGCATAATCAATGTTTTATACCTAACCCTGAATTGTACCCCACATCTTTAAAATTTAAAAAAAAGTGGAGGCTCATCATGTGGGGCTTTGGTGAAAAGTTTAGATTTGATTCTTGCAAGGGAAAACCATTGAAGAGAATCAGGAAAATGATGAGATTTTATTTAAGTATTGGATGGGATCTCTTTGGCTGCTGGAGGATGACATATCTAGGGACACTGGAGAGATACAATTAGAAAACTGATGGGCATACTCCAGGTGAGAACCAATGGCAACTTGGATAGGTTTATAGTAATAGAAATGGTGAGAGGTGATTTTATTTGGAATGCATTAAGGAAGCAGATCTGACAGGAAGTTGATCACTAGGATGTGGGTTTTGCTTAGGTTTGGGGCCTAAGTATCCAGGTGACTGGCAGTGACTGTCACTGATGAGGGCAATTCTGATAGGAGTAGGTTTTCAGGCAAACACCAAGGATTCATTTCTGAGCATATTAAATTTGAGATGACTTTAAGAAATGAAAGCAGAAATGTTGATTTAAAAGTTTGATCTTTGAGTCTTTAGTTCAAGGAATGATAAAGTTGGAGATGTGAATTTAAAAGTGTAGCTAATGAGGTTGCTAAGTGGCAGATTCTGAGATTTAGTGTATGCTAGGTTATCTCAGAATGCTTTCTGGTCAAAGGCTGGGACAGAAAAAAGAAAGAACAAGGGTTGAGTAGGAGGAGAAGTTGAGCTGTAATTCAAGACCAACAGAGGAGGAGTTTTGGTAATGGAATGAGCCGGCAGAATTCTTCTAAGTTGAAGGCAGGCCTCTAAAGCCCCTCCCTTGAGTTAGTCATTAACTGCCAGCAGCACCATGAAAGGGTCTGGCCTTGGCGATGTGCATCTCTTCTGAAGGGACAATCCCGAAGGTGGCTAACAACTCACAGCAATTCTAGGGGCATCTCTGTTGGCAGTGGGCATGATAACCTTTGTTCCTGAAGAAGGATCTGTGCGGCACATCACAATATTCCACCTCCACTGCCCCAAGAGAGTTATTAGCTTTATTAATATTTAGAGAGAGCTCAGCTGAATGAGATGATCTTGAGACAGTAAAGGTAGAAAAGCAGAGCAAGTTGAGGACAAAAGCCACAGATAATATCCTACAACTGTGTGGTGTGCCAGAACAACTGCTATAATTCAGGGTATACATTCTATAACTAAAGATAAAAGTAAAAGTACCAGCTCAGGGTAGATCCACAAATTTTCTAAATTCATGGCAAACCAACAAGTCTTTGTATTATCTGCTTGCTTGAGCATGGACAGTATTATTAAAAAAAAGATTTTTCTTGATCTTCCTGGCATGTGAAATTTGAAAAATTTAAATTTTCAAAAGTTAATTTCTTTGAATACTTTTTGTATAATAAAAATAGATACCATGTCTAAGGAAACAATAGAGAAAAACACTGTGAGAAAAGCAATATATCAGTATTGTACAACGCTCAATTCCACATCAGCAAAGCCCTTCTTCTGCCTTCATTCCCACCTGGTAAGAAGGACTTTGTTTACAACCACAGTAGCCACCGTCTCAAACCAGGCAGTGACTTTTGCAAACAGTGTCAATGGGTTTCTTTTCTTTTTTTCATTTCAGTTATCTCCCTTTGCACACCTAAACCTCATTTTTATCCCTTTCCAGATTTGCTCCCTCGCCTTCATGCCAGAGAACATCTGGACTTCTTGCTCAGATAATGTGTCACACCAATCACAAAATAAACCAAACCCAGCATACGTGGAACGCTTAATGCCATCACTCCCCCTTTGGAGGTCAGATGGTCAATTACAGGCCTCCTGGAAGATTTCAACCCGCAATCATGGAGAGAAAGAGCGGGTTCTCCTGAGCACCCCAGGTCCACAATTAATGGAGTGCTGCAGTGGTTAAAAGCTGCAGCTGTGGTACTTGGTAATAAAAACAGGAGGGCAGATTTGTCTGTTGGGGGTTTCAGTATGATTCCACAAGTTTTAAAAGGAGTACTTGAGAAAAACCAATGTCAAAAACAGACCACAAGGAGGATTCCATTCATGCTTGCGGATTCCTACAGTAGCATACATGAGGTAGAAGATACTTTAAAAATGAAATTTAATATGCATAGTTAAAATAAAACTCAAATAACGATGGGATTTAGGTTATTAAAATAAACTTAAAAATAATGTCATATTCACTTACATTCTCCTTGAATAATAAACAGAACTCCTAGATTTTAGAAACCAGTTAAATTTCAAGCAATATAGATCCATGCTAATTTTTCTCATCACTGTACAAGTTCCTTTCCTGACTTTCTAATTCATGATGATGGTCTACCATGGAATAAGGAATTCTCACCCTTACTGCCACTGTCCTACTCTCTCACTTGCCCCTATTGTAGTAGCTAGACTCCCAAGTTGGCCTCAGACAAGCCTGCCTTTCATCCAAGTCTATGCCCTACTCCTGCCTGGAATCTGGACTGAGCTCCTGACGGCTTTGACCAGGAGAAAACAGAGGGAGTAATACTTCAGGAATTCCAAGTGAAGCACAGGCATTAAGAATGGCTGGCAATTTTTCCCTCTTGCATGAGCTATTAGGGATGCCATATAAGCTGTCTAGAGTCCCTGCTGGAAAGATCACATGAAGAGGAAAAGGTCTTGAGATGAACTGGAGCCCAAGGAGAAAGGCCCAGCTGTCTTGACATACAGGTGGAGCCTCCAGGTGACTCCAGCCTCCATCCAACTGCAGCCTCATGAGGAACTCCAAGCAAGACTAGCAGAACTGCTGCGCTGAACCCAGTTGACACATAGGACCATGAGAGACAATATGATGGTTTTTATAGTTTAATTATACCTATTGTGAGCAAGAATGTGGATTAAAAGCCATTTTCTTACACTGTTAGTGGGAAAGTAAATCTGGGCAGTTTTCACGAATAGCAATTTGTCACTAGAATTGCTCTGTCACCCAGGCTGGAGTACAATGGCATGATCATAGCTCATTGCCACTTCGAAGTGCTGGACTAAAAGCAATCCTCCCACCTCAGCCTCTCGAGTAGCACCATCACACCCAGCTAATTTTTTGTAGAGACAGGGGTTTCACTATGTTGCCCAGCCTGGTTTGAATGTTTGGCCTCAAGTGATCCTCCTGCCTTGGCCTCCCAAAATGCTGGGACTACAGGTGTGAACCACTACACCTGTCCTATTTTGGAATTTTTAAGGAAATATAACATTGACCCATACAGAATTCTAAGAATTTGCCTAAAGATACATTCTCCAAAGGTCTATAAGACATTCATTCAGCAAATATACATAGAGGCCATTTATGTGGTAGGCACTTTTCCTGGTCCTGGGACACAGCAATTAATTTAAGAAGGGGATGATGGGCTACTCTTAGGGAGACTGCCTCCTAATGAAAAGAAGCAGACAACAAATAAACAAAGGCATATTTTAAAATATAAATCAGAAAAAAACTATCAAATCAAAATAAATGACTCTCATGAAAACAGAGAAGTGATAAAATTGATGGCATTTGCTATAGATGGATGGGCTTTGAAGTCAGAAGTCAGCTTTCATTTTTACTTTAAGCACTGTGTGAAGTCACTGGAAGGTGTTAAGTAACAGAGTGATATGATTTTATCTCTTTTTTAAAAAGATGTCTCTGAATGCTGTGTAGGGAATGGATTATGGGCGAAAGGAGAATAAGCAGGGATACTCGTCAGAAGGCTAGATTAAGAGTCCATAAGAAATGGTGGTGGCTTGAACTCGGGTGATGGTGGAGGAGAAAGGGACAACTGCATGAATTTAGAAGCTGCTGTGAAACTAAGCTGTATACATGCAGGCAATGTGGTATGAAATATTATAGGAGCAGGGAGAAGAGAACATTATAAATGTGGTAGCAAAAATGGAGAAGAAAATATAAAACTGCACCCATGAGATGAGGAGAAAATTATGAGAATAAGAGAATAGTTAGAGAAAGAGACAAGCAAATAAGTAGCAAGAAGGAAAGCAGAAGTGTCACACGTGTATTGCACGAGATGGCTGCAGCATTCTGGGGAGGACACCGGTGACCTTTAGAAACAGCTTTAACAGAGTTTTGAGAAGAGTTAAGACTTTCAAAGAGCTAGAGAGTAGTCTGGAAGAGAAAACAAGGAGCCTGCAAGGTGAGAGCACTCTCTCAAAAACTTTATCAGTTGATTTTTTTTAAAAAGAGAGAGAAGAATGAGTCATTAACTTGGGAGCCAAGTATATCAGTGCAAGCTTTGTTGTTGCTTTTTGCTGTTGTTACTTTTGTAAGCATGTTACTTTTGTGTTTAAGGATGTGGGAGAGTAGCAAATTCGCTAATTAGAAGGAGACAGAGCCGGGCGGTGGCTCAGCCTGTAATCCCGCGCTTTGGGAGCCTGAGGTGAGTGAATTGCCTGCGCTCCGGGGTTTGAGACCCGCCTGGGCAACTTGGCAAGACCTCATCTCTACAATAAATCAAAAAATTAGCTGGGTGTGGTAGCGCACGCCTATAGTTCCAGCTACTTGGAAGGCTGAGCGGAGGGATCGCCGGAGCCCAGCAGGTCGAGGCTGCAGTCGCCGGGAGCAGCCACTGCACTCTAGTCTAGGCGACGGAGTGAGACTCCAACTCAAAAAAAAAAAAAAAGAAGGAGTCAGAAGCAGAGATTAAAACCTAACAATGTCCTTGAGAAGATGGTAAATCTTGAGATTTAAAGCACAGTAGAAGAATAAGCAAGGAAAGCAAAGAAGATTCCTGAGTGTCAAAAACAAAACAAAACAAAACAAAAAGAAAGGTCATACTAGAAAAGAAGCAACTCAAGAAAGAAGTCCAGGAAATTACACTGAGAATTAAAAAGATAAGAGTGAATTTGATTTCTTGAAAAAAACAGGAAATATTTGGTCACTGTGATTCTGGTAACAGGGAACCAACCAAAGATCTTTAGCAAAGCCTCATGAAAGGATCCACATAAATTAAAGATGCATAATCCAGAAAGATGTCGGGGTGGAAAGTAAAAAAGAGAGGAAAGTTCATAAGATGTAGGATGGAAAAAACAAACTTAAAGGAAGAAAAAAATCAAGTAAAATAAAGAGGCTCCCTGTATGTTGTTTTCTTCCATATATTTAAGTCAACAATTGGAATCAGGGCCTCGTCGTGCTAAGTTAAACTGCTAAATCTTGAAATGGTCTGCCTTAGGCTGTCATCAAAATCCCTTGTTCTAGAAGATAATTTTTTTTTTCTCATCACCAACATAGTTAATTTTTTATGGTGAAATATGGAAAAGGAAATGATTTTTCTAGGTTTTATTGGATATATTATCATTTATTTTAGAGTTATGAGTACATGTAAGGATTTGTCATATAAGTAAATTGCGTGCAGGCAAGGTTTGGGCTTCTAGCAAGCCTCCTCTCCCCCTGATACTGAACCTGGTACCTAGTATGTGGTTATGTGCCACTTATTCCCCTCCCCTTTCTCCCTCCTTTAGCAGTGCCCAGCGTTTGTTGTTCCCACCTTTGTGCTGCGTGCCCTATGTTTGGGACCCGCTTGTGAGTGAGAACATGTGGTATTCAGTTTGTCGTTTCTGTAATAGTTCAACTAGTTAGAATGATGGTCTCCAGCTGCATCCATGATGCTGCAAAAGACATTCTTTTGTTCTTTATGGCTGCATCATCTTCCATCATGTATATATGCCATATTTTCTTTCTCCTGTCCACTCTCGATCGGCATCTGTGTTGGGTTCATGTTTTGGCTGTTGTACATAGTGCTGCAGTGACCATACATGTGCAGGTGTATTTTTGGTAGAGCAATTTATGTTCCTCTGGGTATATTCCCAGAAGTGGGATTGCTGGGTCACATGGTACCTCAGTGTTTAGTTCTTTGAGAAAATACCACACTACTTTCCACAAACGTTGAACTAGCTTACATTTCTGCCAACAAGGTAGAAGCATCCCCTTTTCTCCATAGCCTCACCAACACCTATTGGTTTTTGACTTTTTAGTGATAGCCCCCTTTGACTGCTATGAGGTGGTATCTCATTGTAATTGTGATTTGCATTTCTCAGATGATTAGTGAAGCTGAGCATTTCATAGGTTTGTTGGCTACTTGATTGTCTTCCTTTGAGTAGTGTCTGTTCATGTTGTTTGCCCACTTTTTAATGTTTTGGGGTTTTTTTCATGTCAATTCATTTGAGTTCCTTGTAGATTCTGGATGTTAGGCATTTGTCAGATGCATGGCTTGCAAATATTTTTTCCATTTCTGTGGGTTGACCCCTTACTCTCTTGATGACTTATTTTGCTGTATAAAAACTTTTTACCTTGATCAGGCGCGGTGGTTCAAGTCTGTAACCCCAGCACTTTGGGAGGCTGAGGTGAAGGGATTGCCTGAGCCCACAGGTTCGTGAACAGCCTGGGCAACTTGATGAGACCTCATCTCTACAATAAATAAAAAAAATTAACTGGGTGTGATAGCTCATGCCTGTAGTTCCAGCTACTTGGAAGGCTGAGGCGGAAGGATCACCTAAGCCGCTGGGGTGGCTGTGAGTATACCACTGCACTTCAGCCTGGGTGATGGAGTGAGACCCAAACTCAAAACAAAAACACAACTTTTTAGCTCGATAAAGACCCATTTATAAATTTTAAATTTAGCTTTATTTGCTTTTGAGGACCTGACCATGAATTCATTGCCTAGGCCAATGTCCAAGAGTGTTCCCTAAGTTTTCTTCTAAGATTCTCATAGTTTGAGGTTTCACATATAAGTCTTTGAGTCATTTTGAGCTAATTTTTGTATATGGTGATTGGCAGGGATCCAGTTTTTTGGATTTTTTCCTGCATGTGGTTTGCCAGTTTTTCTAGCATCATTTGCTAAATATGGTTGCCTTTCCCCAATGTTTTTGTTTGTTTGTTTGTGTGGTGGTTTTTTTTTTTTTTGGTCAGCTTTATCAAAGATGAGTTGGTTGAAGGTCCATGGTTTTATTTCAAGATTTTTATTTCCTTTTCTATTGTCTATTTGTCTATTTTTGTACCAATACCATGCTGTCTTGGCCTTGTAGTAAAGTTTGAAGTCTGGAATTGCGATGCTTCCAGCTCTGTTCTTTTTGCTGAAGATTGCTTTAGCTATTTGGGCTCTTTTTTGCTTCCATATGAACTTTTGTGTTGTCTTTTCTAGGTCTGTGAAAAATAGTGCTGGCAATTTGATAGGGATTGCATTGAATCTATAGACTGCCCTGTGTAGAATGGAAATCTTGATGAGATTTATTCTTCTAATTCATAGGCATGGAATGTTCTTCCATTTGTTTGTGATAGTCTTGATTTCTTTGGGAGTGTTTTGAAGTTCTCATTACATCTTATTTAATGGGCAGATGCTGAAAGCATTTCCCCCAAGAACTAGAACAAGACAAGGATGTCCACTCTCACACCTTCTATTTATCATAGTACTGGAAGTTCTTGCCAGAGCAATCAGGAAGAAGAAAGAAATTTAGGGGTATACAAATAGGCAAAGAGGAAGTTAAATTATCCCTTTTTGCAGATGGTATGATTCTACACCTAGAAAACCCTAAAGAGTCTGTCAAAAACTTCCTTGCACTGATAAACAACTATGATAAAGTCTCAAGATACAAAATCAATGCACAAAAAAAAGTTGCATTTCTATATACCAACAACGAGCAAGCCAAATATAAAACACAATCTCGTTAACAACAGCCA
>CAUYQG010133959.1:0-26343 GCA_963574415.1 Tarsius wallacei | reverse complement strand
AAGTTTCCCAGGCTGGTCTCAAACCCCTAAGCTTAGGCAATGCTCTCACCTCTGTCTCCCAAATTACTGGGATTACAGGCTGAGCCACTGCGTCCAGCCACATATATATATATATATATATATATATATATATATTTTTTTTTTTTTTTTTTTTTTTTTTTTTTTTAAAGAGATAGGGTCTCAGTCTGTTGCCCAGGCTGGAGATCAGTGGTTCAGTCATAGCTCTTTGCAGCTTCTAACTCCTGGGCTTAAGCGGTCCTCCCACCTCAGCCTCCCAAGTAGCTGGGACTACAGCCACGTACAGTGCCTGGCTGTCACTTTCCCAACAAGACATCCACAGGAAATAAGGTACAATGACTTCCTATGTCAAGTTACCCAGCCACAGCGGCAAAGCCCTGGGGCAACTATGGGGTTTCACTCACCTTGTTAGCTCCTCTAGGCCTGAGCAGGCAGCTGCAAGCTGGGTCCTTGGAATTGCCAGAGCACGGTGGTTGGTTGGTCGGACCTCTGTGGGCGATGGCTCATCTTTATGAGGGGGTGTGTGGCCTCCAGGGTTTTGTGTCTGATGCAAGTGACAGGGGCTCGGATATAAGCATTCATACCCAAGTGGACACATGCTGGTGCCAGCATTGAGCTGGGCATGGGGGAGGGGGCAAAGGTGAAACCACCAGGATGAAGTGAGGACCTCTGGGAGGGGGACTTTGGGAAAAATACAAGGTTGGTGTGGCTTTCATGGGCTCAGCAGAGAAGCATGTCCAGACGCAGGTTCCTGGGCCTGCCCCACCCATACCCCGCTGAGCCTTGGAGGGTCCTGGAAATCTGCATTTTCTCTCTCTCTCTCTCTCTCTCTCTCTCTCCCTCTGTTGCCCAGACTGCCATGCAGTGGCATCATGCTCGCGGCTCACCACAGCCTCCACTTCCTGGGCTCAGGTGATCCTCCTGCCTCTGCCTCCTGAGTTGCTGGAGGTGAGCCACCACACCCAGCTAGTTTTTTTATTTTTATTTTTGTAGAGACAGGGGTCTTGCTATGTTGCCCAGGCTGGTCTCGAACTTCTGGGCCCAAGCGATCCTCCCTCCTCAGCCTCCCAAAGTGCAGGGATGACAGCATGAGCCACGGTGCCTGGCCGGATCTGCATTCTCTACGAGCTTCTCAGGGGTTTCATCCTCACATTGAAGTTGGGAGAATCGAGGCATCAGGGGGTCCTGGCTGGGCTGGTGACTGAGTGTGATTGGGAGGAAGCTGATAGGCGGGTGCTCTCAGCAGGCAAGAGCCAGGCCATGCAGGCTATGAAAGGATATCTAATTTTTTACTTTTTTTGAGCCAGAGTCTCACCCTGTGGCCCAGGCTGGAGTGCAGTGTTGTGATCACAGCTCACTGCCACCTCAAACCCCTGGGCTCAAGCGCTCCTCCCACCTCAGTCTCCCGAGTAGCTGGGATTACAGACACCACCATGCTTGGCTAATTTTTCTTTTTCTTGAGACAGGCTCTTGCTTTGTTGACTCCTGGCCTTTAGCAGTCGTCCCACCTCGGCCTCCCAATGGGCTGAGATTACAGGCCTGAGCCACCCTGCCTGGCCAGGGTATATACATTTTTTTTTTTTTTTTGAGTTGGAGTCTCATTCTGTCGCCCAGATTGGAGTGCAGTGGCCGCTCCCAGCCACCGCAGCCTCGACCTGCTGGGCTCCAGCAATCCTTCTGCCTCAGCCTTCCAAGAAGCTGGAACTACAGGTGCGCGCTACCACGCCTGGCTAATTTTTTGATTTATTATAGAGATGAGGTCTTGCTTGCCCAGGCGGGTCTTGAACCCGCGGGCTCAGGCAATCCGCTCACCTCAGCCTCCCAAAGGTGCGAGATTACAGGCTGAGCCACCGAGCCCGGCTGGGTATATACATTTTATCCTGCAGTCCCTGGGAGTCTCGGAAGGGTTAAAGGCAGGAGTGGGACCAAGCAGATTTGTGATCTAGAAAGTTCTGTCACTGCGTGTGGAGAGTGAACTGACTGTGTGTGTGCGTGTGTGTGTGTGTTGGGAAGAGGAGAGTTGGGACATGCAGACAGGAAGTGGCTTTGGGGGCTGAGGGCTGCGGATGGATTTCAGTGAATGACTCACCTTAGGGAGGATGGGATGGGGGAGGGGTGAGGAGGGACGGTCTTTTGGACGTGGAGGGGCTGCTACGTTGCTGGGGACACGGGGGTGGGGCAAGCTGGAGACTGTTTGGCTTGGTGTTGTTTGAAGTGATTAATTCGGGGTGATTATGAGAACCCCCTCTTATGCTGAAGACCCCAAAGGGCAGCATGTGTGTGTGTGTCTTTCCCCTCCTGAAAGCTCCCATTCCCAGTGGGCAATTCTAAAAATACTGGAAAGTCTCCCACAATTAGGCTCGACCCAGACATTGAACCTGCCTCTGTCCATCCCAGCCAAGCAGCACCGCCGGCAGTGAGGTGTCTTGTAATCTTGTTTTCTCTGCTTGCTAAGGGACCCACTGAGGCAGTGCTCCTGGGATAGAGGAAGATTTCATTTGTCTGGAGATGAGGGGGAATCAATGCCTCGTAATTGCTAATTAAATGAGCCTGGCTCTCTCCCAGGGCTATTCGTTGGCTGGCTGACTCCTGAGTGGCCGCAGATTTAATTATACTCCCCCAATATTATACACCTGCATCATCATCACCCTATGATATCTCTGTGGAGGACACCTAGAAGATGGATCTTCATGGGGTCTTCGTTTTTGCTTTTTGTAGTGACAGGGGTCTCGCTATGTTGCCCAGGCTGGTCTCAAACTCCTGGGCTCAAGCTGGCCTCCCACCTCACCCTCCCAAAGTGTGTGTGTTGAAGCCATCGATTCATTTATCTCATTTCTTTATTTTTTAATTCCCTGCTGTCCAGGCTGGTCGCCAATTCCAGGTCTCCAGTGATCCTGCTGCCTCAGCCTCCCAAAGTGCTGGGATGACAGGGGTGAGCTGTTGCACCCACCCTAATTCTTTTATTGTTTGACATATTGGCTTATTCTGATGCTTTTATTGATTCAACACACCTTTATGGAGCACCTTTTGTGTGTCAGGCCCTGCACTGAGTGCAGGGGACACAGCAGTGAACCTACAAACATTGGCCTTCCCTCACAGAGCTCACCGTGTCACAGGGAGATGGACAGACCTGTCAACAGATGACCTGAAAATAATTGGATCACGTGCCAGAAATGTCTCCAGGTCCGTGAGAGTGTAAATACAGACTTTTATGGGCATGGCGAGGCAACACGGAGTTTCTCTGGACTAAATGAAGCTTGGGTAAGAAGACTGGGTCAGCCCCGGCAACTCTGGGTGTGGGCAGGGGAGCAGACCCCAAGCTGGGTGAACAGCAAAGTCCCTGAGGCTGGAATGAGTTCCCTGTGGGGTCTGAGACTTGATTAGGGTGTTGCAGAGAATTGGCAGTGAGTCTTTTTTTTTTTTAGTTTGGGTCTCCCTCTGTTGCCCAGGCTGGAGTGCAGGGGCACAATCACAGCTCACTGCAGCCTTGACCTCCTGGGCTCAGGCGGTCCTTCTACCTCTTGAATAGCTGTGGCTACAGGCATGTGCCACCACACCTGACTAGTTTCTGATTTTTAGAGAAATGAGGTCTTGCTATATTGGTCTCAAACTCCTAGGCTCAAGTAATCCTCCTGCCTTGGCCTCCAAAAGTGCTGGGATGACAGGTGTGGGCCACCAAGCCTGGCCGGGGGGGGGAGTGAGTCTTGGTGATGTCATAACTCACCACCAGGCATAAGCTTATACTTGTCTCATGATTGGTTCATGGAAGTGATGAGTGGGGGGAGAGAGAAAAATCATTTCTGGAATTTTTATTGAAAAAAATCCTCAGAACCCTGGTGTAGGGAGGGCAGTATTGTTGTTGTTGTTGTTATTATTATTATTATTATTATTGAGACAGGGTCCTCAGGCTGGTCACCCAGACTGGAGTGCAGTGGTGTGATCCTAGCTCACTGCAGCCTTGAACTCCTGGGCCCTGCCTCAGCTTCCCAAGTAGCTGGGACTACAGGCCTGCATCACGACGTTTGGCTAATTTTTAAATTTTTTGTAGAGACGAGGGTCTCACTATGTTGCCCAGGCGAGTCTCAAACTCCTGGCCTTAAGCAAACACCTCAGCTTCCCAAAGTGTTGGGATGACAGGCATGAGCCACCGCCCGGCCATTTCTTCACTGACTCCCCCAGGAAAGTGTCACGAGGTGGTGAAGGGCCTTGAGCCAAGAGTCAGATATCTTGTACCTCTAAGCCTATGGGGGCTGATGAGTGATTTCACCAGCACCCTTCATGGCACACCACTGTATGTTCACGGCCTCTCCTGCCTGTGCCTGTATCCCATGGAGCCACCCTGCTGCCTTTCAGGGAAATTGTTTCCCCCCGCCCTCCCCCCCCCCCCCCCGCTTGTCCATTTCAGACGAAGGTCGATGGGAGTCCGCGCTGTGAGGCCGGCTGTGACTTGTTGTCGTCATACACCAAACAACAAAATCACTAGTCTTCCACACAGCACCAGACCACAGTCACGCCGGTCTTCTTCGTCCCCCTCTCTGCCCACGTTTGAGACCCCCGTCTGGCCCTTTCCCTCCCCCTGGGCCAAGCCGTGACATCTGGGCTTCCTGAGCGTGTCCTGCCTTCGGCTCCCACTTCCCGGTTCTCCTGGAGAGAGGCAGGGCCCGACTCCCACCCAAGTACGAGAAGAACAAGGGGCTTGGGGTTGGGCTGATGTGGGTCGACTAACGGCTTCAGCCTCAGCTTGTTGTCTCCTGGTCTCTCCTGAGGTCTCCGTTTCCCCAAATACCACCTGGTATGGTAACGCCCACGCTCTAGGGTTGAAGATGCCGTGACAGAATGTGCGCAAGGCGCGCGGCACAGTCTGGAAAGGGCTCCCCCCGTCATCTTGGCTTCCACCTGCTCCCGCAATGGGACATCTCACCTGTTGAGAATTGCAGACTTCTGGGTGTGCTTGGATCTCGCCTGTGTGTCTGGAAAACCATCCGCTCGAAAATTCATTAAATGAGAGGCGAGTCTCCAGGAACGCAGGGCACTTAAGACCACCCTCCCCACCCCACCCCCCCGCCCTCGCCCCCGCCCCGATTCCGTCCCCAAAATCAGTGTAAAGGGGCTCTCCCGTTACCCGGGCAGCTGTCCAGGGTCCTGGCGTCGAGAGCCAGCCCGTCGGGAGCTGTCCAGAACCGGGTGCTGAAACAGATCGCGGGGCTCCTAGGACCCCGGGAGGCGCTGTCCGGAGCCCCGCGTGCTGAAATGGACCGTGGGGCTCGTCCAGGACCCCGGAGGCGCTGTCCGCAGTCCAGTGCTGAAACGGATCGCGGAGCTCTAGGACCCCCGGAGGCGCTGTCCGGAGTCTCGGTGCTGAAATAAATAGCAACCCCTCCCCCGCCTCCGCGGGCGGCGGAGAGCTGTCCCCGGTGCTTGGGGACAGGAAACTTGATTTGTCCCCTTTCTTTCCCGGCTCCCCCATCCGCGTCATTCTCCGTTCCTCTGACTCTTAGGAAACCCCCACCCCCACCCAATTTCTTTCCCCCCCGTCTTCTTCTCAGGGAGCTTCAGAATGGCCAGGGAGGACACCGAGATTGGGGCTTGGATTCACACCTGCTCCTCCCGCCGTGGCATGTCTCCACAACTTACCTCCCAGGCAGCCAGCCCGGTGAGTCTCCACGCTCCAGACCGTTCAACTTTGTCATCTCTGTCCCCTTCTGGGAAAACGTCGTTGTGCTGACCTGCAAACCGGCCCCATTCTGGGGGGGTCTCAGGTCCCCCCGACCTCCCCTCCCCCACGCAACTGTGGTCTTTCTCCTGTGCGCCTCACCAGCTTCCAGTCTTGCTGGCAGAGGCAGGTGTCCGGTGGCTGCCCAGGCGGGGACATGCGCTTTTATGGGCTCTGGGGAAGGCGGGGAGCCAGGAATACTGGGCGGGTTTTCACCAGCCAGCCAATGGGATTCCGCCTGGAAATGAAGCTCCAAAGATTACCTCATAGGTTGTGGCCTCAGCTTCAGAATAAAAGTCTAGCATCTGCTCAAAAATTGGACTCGGAGTTTTTTGGATAAGGAAGGAGTGCTCACCGTGGACCCCGGAATCTCCCTCCTGGGCCCCTGAGCTTCCAGCTAGTTTAAGAGTCCTGGCTGGCCGGGCTCGGTGGCTCCCGCACTTTGGGAGGCCGAGGTGAGTGAATCGCCTGGGCCAGCAGGTTCGAGACCTGCCTGCAACTTGGCGAGACCTCATCTAAACAAAAAAAAAAAAAAAAAAAAAAAGAGCCGGGTGTGGTAGCGCACACCTGTAGTTCCAGCTAATTGGAAGGCTGAGGCGGAAGGATCGCCGGAGCCCAGCAGGTCGAGGCTGCGTGCACTCCAGTCTGGGTGACAGAGTGAGACTCCAACTAAAAAAAAAAAAGAGCCGGGTGTGGTAGCGCACGCCTGTAGTTCCAGCTACTTGGAAGGCTGAGGCGGAAGGATCGCCGGAGCCCAGCAGGTCGAGGCTGCGGTGGCCGGGAGCGGCCACTGCACTCCAGTCTGGGCAACAAAGTGAGACTCCAACTCAAAAACAACAAAAAAAAGAAAAACATAAAACCAGAGAATCTTCAATATGTAAACACTTTGATTGTCTTTGCATCACTCACTGTGTGGAATTGCACGAATCTAAGAAATACCATGATGACAATATTTAGAATCGTATTTATATGAAAAGGGCGATGGGGAGACAATTTTTCAATCATAAAAACAAAGTATCCCCAAACACAAAATGTGTTCTTTCTTTGGTATTCTTTTGAGGAGAAAGGAAGGCCTTCTGGTATGGTAGCCCAGCTGCTAGGATTCTCAGTTTTCGTAAAAGGATGCTTGCTCTACTGACACATCCAATATGACATGTGCTTGTGAAGTCAATTGGCATTCGTAGAATAACAGTAGAGAGCTACTTTTCAGAGAACAAACCACTGTTTCACGTATTATTATATCTGTCCTTCTATCAAGCAAGAACAATAGAGAGGTGTGTATTTAAACTATTTAATTTTACCTCCACCAAATTAAACTTACTAAACTGAGCTCTAGTGTAACAGCATTAACATATATTGAGCATTATTAAAACAGCTTGGAAACCTTGTAAAAATGTTGTCCAAAAGGTTGTGGGAAACATTTTTGCCATATAATCATTCAGGTTCCATGGTAAGAGAATTTTCTGCATCATCTTAGTAGTGAAACAATTATATGTAATCCTATGAAAATGCTTGCATTTTTTAAAATATTGCAATTTGGCTAATAGTAAGACTTTCTTCCTCTCACGTATGACTAGCCGTCTTAGAACCAAATTTGTAGCCTTCTCATAGTAAATCTAGAGATGATTACAGTGTGGAGTTTTGGCCTTGCTCCTGACTAATCTAATGTCCCTACTGTCTTTCTACTTCCTCCTTTTGTCTCACATTAAATTATAAGTTAATATATTAATTGGTAACACTAGTTATAGTATAATAAAGTAACCCATAGACTGTAAAATGTCTCAAATACACAGAATTTTGTCTCATTGACACGAACAGATTGGAAAAGGTGTGTCTTGGAGATTGAGTCTACCTCCATTTGGTCATTTCATACTCTAACAAAAACTTTGCCATCTTCAGTATGTGACTTTCAACGTGACGGGGCCATTTCATCCAATTCAACAGGAAGGAAGAAAAAACACGAAGGAGTATACCTAGAAGTGTCTTATGAGGCAGGCCTGAAAGAGATACCTACTTTCCTGACATTCCCCAGCTGAAACTCAAGGCATAGCCACATCTGATGGCACGGGTGACTGAAGCCGTAGTCTAATCCTGAGGCCCAAGCAGAACCCAATGTCAATTGCTGAACAGCTAACAGTATCTGCTATAGACATACATTATCAAGTCCCTAGCTCTTACTAGACGGGTAGAGTCATATTGAATAGACATGTTCATACAAAATAATGTTTTTAAAACATTTATAAACTATTGAATGTATTTATTTAGATTAAGCAAATATAACTTTATTTATTTATGTATTTACGTACGCATTTATTTATTTATTTAAGTCGGAGTTCGGCTGGGCTCAGGCGATCCTTCTGCCTCAGCCTTCCAAGTAGCCGGAACTATAGACACGCACTACCACGCCTGGTTAATTTTTTTTTTTATTGTAGAGATGAGGTCTCATCAAGTTGTCCAGGCTGGTCCTGAGCCCGTGGGTTCAAGCAATCTTCTCACCTCGGACTCCCAAATTGCTGGGATTACAGGCTTGAGCAACTGCGCTCAGCCATAACTTCATTTTTAAAAAGAAAGCATAACCAGAACTGAATTGAAGTTATTGCACAGCGTTATTGACTCTGTTGATTTATGTATACAGAATGTTACTAGAAGATTAGCATTTTTTAGCAATATCTTGTTGCAATGAATTATATAATGTTATGGAGAATAAGTCCAATGAAGAGCAAAACTCTTTTACAAGGTGTCAACAGGAAGACAGGAAGATATCATAGATTCTACTTTATGCACAAACTACAGATATGCAGTAAAAGTCTCTACAGTGATGCATTCAAATCTCTATACATAAGCTTTCTCATGATAAAAAGCAATATCTAGTTATTAATAGATTTTTTTATGGGTAGAAACTTACGAGTAAGGTTACCCATGGTTTTGTATGACCTCAGAGTAGTTATTTATCTTCTTATTTATTGTTTCCTTCCCAAATAATCAAATGCCAGAAAAAGCAAGCTGACACAGAGTGATCATTAAACCTGGCTTTATTGTTTCTAATAAATGGTTATTTCCTCAAAAATATAATTAAAGCATCTGTTCCCTAGAGTGGGAATTATAAAATATCAGAGAAACCATAAAATATATTATTGTGGGGAATATCAAAAGAACATCTCAAATTTATGTATAAGGATAGGAATATATAAGTTAATTTGAATAGATATAACCCCCAGCAAGATATTTTATTTTAATTATTCAGCAAAAACTATAGCAAAATCAGTTTTATACATATTAACATTGAGTGCTACAGAAATACTCGCTATTATATTTAGGAAATTTTAATTTCAAAAGGGCTCAAAATACTTTTTTCCTCCAAGTTATATCAATGTTGGGGCTAAACGCCTCTATCTCCATAATTCAAACAACTATATTTAAAATAACTATTACACAAGGTAGGGTATGACCAGCAGTACTTACTTAAATATCCCTCTGATGGTGATAGTCTATTATTAGCATTAATCTCCAAAAATGTTTAGCACAATAGGTTTGCACCTCTGGTCCCCTCGTGGCTGGATGAGTGCTTGGGATTTCTTCTGACCAATGAGTTGACGGTTGAAATAATGAACACCACTCCCAGCGGAGCACTTAATTGCCAGAACAAGAGACTCCAGAGAGTTATCTTCTATGCAGCATAACTGGCAATGATCAAGATGGGTTCCTAAGTTACAAAGATGAGTATAGCCCATTATACTATCACTACCTGAGATGCATATAGTATAAGGAAGAAATAAGCCTTTGTGGCTTTAGACCACTGATATCTGAGAGGTTGTTTGTTACTGCAGCACAGGTTAGACTTATACATTGACATTTTGTTTCTCTGTTGCTGAAAGGTTTTTTTTTTTTTTTTTCTATCTTGAATAGGCATTTTACTAGAGCTTGCTTTAAGTAGTCTTACATTTGGGTTTCCTTGTTTTTCTAGCAAAGCTGCGAATTGAATGAGTTGAAAACTACTTTATAAATATTCAGAATCGTGTTATTGTTTTATCAGAGATGTTGAACAAAGTAGGGACAATTGGAAGAAAGTTCTGCAACTGAACACTGCCACACAGAAGATTAAGCCCAATTTTGACTCCAACAGGTAGCTCCTGGGAATTGTACCATTTGGAATATTAATTCTAAGAAATAGTATGTAACTAAAATTCCTTTTTCATGCTTGAACTGAAAATTAAAAATTTAAATATTATTTACTGGAAAAGTAGACAGAAACATTAGATAAGCATGTATGTAAATTGCATGCCAGATATAAAGCAACTCATTCACCAGCTCACTTAGTAATCAACCTAAAGTTCTTTGTTCCCTCAAGAAATGCTAACTAAACCTTTCAGTGCCAAGATTGAAGTTTTTTGTTTGCTTGTATTTCCTAACAAAGTGCTGATGTGTACTCTGTTTCCATCTTAACCTGTTTTCTCATCTTTATACTGCAAATGATAATTAATGTAACAACTGGAGTATTGCATTAAATAACATATGCCATCATAACGACTAACATTGGAAACTTTACAATTTTTAGGTTTTTAATTTGTATAGCATTAGTATCACTTTTGCCCTTTCCTTAGACTTTTATTGACATCAGTTGGGGTGTCTAAGACACAGTATGCCTTTAGAAGATTTTAAATGAATGAATTAACACTAAATGAAAGAAGAGTGTATGCATTTCTACTTTCTTCTCAATTGGGGCCATAAAATGCACCTATAATGCAAAGTAAGTCATAATATTCCAGAAAATTAGACTTAATTGAATAAAAAACACCAAAAAGTATAAATAGTTAATTAATGTCTATGAGAACTTTAAATACTGCTGTGTTTGTAATTATTATGTTATTCCCTGACAAGGAAATCAAGTCAGATTTAATACCTGGTCTCTAAGGTGAACCAGTTCATAATCTATTCTGAGCCAATCAAGATATCTTTACAAGAATGAGATGTATAAGCATAAAAATATAGAGAATGACAGAAAAGCATGGACTTGAGCAGTAAGGACCACAAATTTCCTAGACCTATGCTCAAGCAAGGACACAAGACGAAAGAGAGAGGAGGATGGAAGAGATTACCTTATATATGGCCAAAGATATACAAGAGACCATGTATACTTTAAGAGATTGAACAAGAATATTCACCCTGAATTTACAGTTAGAGTTCACATGCTGATTTATAAGCCCCGGTTTTCTGTTTTCAGATTCTCAAATCATTTTTGAGCATTTAACCACTTTGAAGAAATTCCAATGTCCCAGCAAATGATAAGAGTTCATAATGGCAGTTAAAGAACATGAAACTGTTGACAACAATTATATTAGCCATTTGTCAGTGTATACTTTAAAATGAAAAGGAACTCATCTTTGTTAGAGAAGCATTTAAAATCTCACTAAACAAATAAAGAAAGTGCTAAATTAGAGTGGGAAGATAAGTCTATGATGAAATGACATGCCCTGGGTTTACCATGGTGAAGTCAACAAGTCCTTTCTCTGGAGATGCTCTTAAATTTAAAAAGTTGTATCTGTCTCAATTATTATTTATTTTATTTACAAGAAAGAGAAGAATAAGAAGAGGCAATAGGAAATAATTATAGTGCAATATATTCTCAGAATTTTTCTTTAAACACACACACGTTTGTGTACACATGCACATAGACATATGTGAAATTAGTCCTTTTTTCTGTTGAAAAGGAGTTCTCCCTGGATTTCTCCTGCAATCACGAGCTCCTGAGCATGGGAAACTGACATGCTACAAAGAAAACGGATGTCTCCTTTTCTTTTTTTCCCAAGCCACTTACTCATCACATTTTAAGGATGTAACACCTGAAGACACATGACACCTTTACAAAGCGTGTGCTCCTGTTAAAATGGTAACCAAGCATTTGATTCACTAGACAAGAAAGCTTCACCATAATGACTGTTTTTCCTAACTCAGCCTTGCTGACTTCTCTGATCTCCCCAACACATGTTTTCTTTTCTGGATGATGCTTAATAACTTGATTGCATAGCTCAAAAAGATTCACTACTTTGTTCAAATAGTACAATTTCAACTTTAATTTACTCATTTTCTCAATAGTACATTTTAGTTGACAGATATTATGTCTGTATTGTTTTTTTTCTAATTTCTTGAAGCTCTTTATTTGCTTACAGGATGTTGACGCACAACAGGATTCCGAGAATGTTAAATAAATTGATTAATGAGTGACTGACACTAAGATGCATGGGGGAGCCCAAAAGCAACCAAAATTATTTTTTGGGGGGGTGGGGAGAAGCATTGTAGTACACACTTCCTCCACTAGGGGGGCGTTCTAGGAGCCCATAGGCTTCAGTGTACCAGCTAACGTTGTGAGAGGCTGTGTTGGCTTCAGTGAATTTTTTTCGAGGATTTTTCATTGTTTGCCCATTTCATGGTGGGTGATGTACAGGAAGAATGTGCAGCAGTTCAGTGCACCTGCCCACACTGAGTTGAATGTTCAGCAGTTATTGACCCAAAACGGCATGACTTTCGTGTCCCACCCTCCCTATTCTCCTAATCTGGCTCAGAGTGACTTGTTGGTTTGTTTGTTTGTTTGTTTCACCAGATTAAAAAAGTCCTCAAAAGGAAACGTTTTGCC
The DNA here is from genome assembly GCA_963574415.1 of Tarsius wallacei. Classification (NCBI taxonomy): domain Eukaryota; kingdom Metazoa; phylum Chordata; class Mammalia; order Primates; family Tarsiidae; genus Tarsius; species Tarsius wallacei. The sequence goes on along the minus strand of CAUYQG010133959.1, from coordinate 13,981 downwards.
AACGTGGAAGAGGTGAAACAAAAAATGGCAGAAGCACTAAAAGACATCAAAATGGATGAGTTCAAAAACCATTTTGAGCAGTATAAAAAGCGTCTCAATGGTCATATTGCATCAAGTTAAGAGTACTCTGAAGGTCACTGAAGTTGAAACATGCAAGAATAAATACAAGTTTTTTAAATAAATAATTTCTGGGTTTTGGGGGGGTCCCCCCCCTTGTATATACCTGCATTTCTACCTTCTTTCCAGTTGATATCATAAACCTACAATGGAAAATAAATCAAAATATTCCAAGTGACTGTATTTCTTAAAACAATATTTAGTTTATGTTATGGGTGAAATTCTGTCTCCCTAACTTCATGAATTAATGTTCTAATCCCCAGTACCTTGGAATGTAACCATATTTTCAATAAGGTCTTTAAAGAGGCAATTATGTTAAAAGGAAGTTGTTAGGGTGAGTTCTAATCTAACCATACTCGTTTCCTAATAAGAAAAAAAAAATTTGACAGAGAGACTCCAGGAATGTTTACCCACAGATAAACGATGACCAGAGTACACAACAAGAACTCCATCTGCAAACCAAGGAAAGAGGCCTCAGAAGAAACCAAACCTGCTAGTACCTTGATTTTGGACTTCTAACCTCCACAACTGTGAGAAAAAAAGTGTCTGATATTTAAGCCACAGTCATATGGTGTTTTGTTACAATAGCTTTAATTAACTAATGCATTTTTAAAAATAACCCTACAAGGCACAAACCACAATGAACATTTTTTAAAATTTCAAATTGTATCATAAATGTGTGTTCTGTAATAATGAACAAACGGACATGTAAAATAAAACAAAAAAATTTAGTCATAACATCTACATAACTAGGATAAAAATATACACCCCAAAATCAGGAAATAAATTAAAATTCTCTCTAAATTTTGTGAATACAAAATTATGGCATAAATATTCTATATAGAGTCAGGAAGATGGTGACCAAGCCAGTAGAACTATGTGAGTCCCAGTGTGAGTGTATGAGAAATTTGTGTACATGTTGGTGAGCGAGTAGGTGTGTGAGTGACTGAGTGAGGACTAGGCAGCTAGCAGCCAGGGCTCTCCTGGTGCAGTGGCTGGTGCCACAGCTGCTGGGCTTGGACCCTAGCCATTCCTGGGTCGCAGGACAAAAGTTTTAATGGACAAAAGTTTTCCTGTGAAGAAGCGACAGGGAGAGACTACCGCTCCAAGCTTTGCCTCACCACTGCGGCCGGAGAGACTGCCAGCTCCAGGCTATGCCTCACCACTTCAGTGCCTGGCTGGGCCTGGTAGCAGGGGCTGCAGAGGGAATCCAGAGGCACAGTCCCACTGGAGTGAACAAGAAAGACACCCCACCACCATCTTGAAAGCAGGGCAGAGAAATGCCCCGACTTGCTCACCACGAAGCAACAGACACGATCTCTGTGAGTGGTGGATCAACTACTTAGGGGTTGATCATGACCCAGAGGGGATATTCTGAAAGCACGGACTTTGGAGGGACCTGACGAGTGCTGAGTTCCAGGCGCCCTCACATCCTACCCTGATCCAGCCTCAGGACAAAGGGTGTGGCCAGAAAAGGATGAGGAAGAACTCCAAAGAGATCAGTGATGAGTCCGGGACTGACACAAACCCCCTCCTCCCCAGCAATCCTCTGAACATCAGACCCATATAGCAGGGCCATGACTGAGAGGGACAACCCAGGTGAGGCCTGGACGTCAGTTGCAGTAGGAGAACTCCATCTCAGGATAGGCCTGGCTGGGGCACACCCTATGAGTACATGCTTGGGGAAGTGACAATCCCACACCTCCCCACCAGAGGACATCTCCCTGACCACAGGATAGTGGGAGGGGAGGACTGCAGCCCCACTCACTTCCACCGCCCCTCCTCCTTCTCTGCTCTGTACACTGGGGAGAGAGTGAAAAAGGAGAGAGCAAGAGAGAGCTGACTAGAAGAACAATCACAAGAGGGCATGGTTTTTTTTTTAATTTTTAATTTTTTTAAATATTTTTTGCTTGTTTGTTTGCTAGTTCATCTATTTTTAAAACATCCTTTGAGCAGGAGTGTGTATGCAAGAGTTTGATCTGCATCCCCCCTTTTTTCTTTTCTTTTTCTGTTTCTTTCTTCTTTTGTTTGTTGTTTTCCGTTTATGTGTGTATGTGAATGATTGAGTGCTCATCTTTCAATTTTTCTGTTGTTGGTTTGTTTTGCTGTTTTGTTCTTCTATTTATTTTTATTTTATTTATTTATTTAGTTAGTTAGTTTAAGGTGTGTGTCAATATATGTGTGAGAGTTCAATCTGAATTCCTCTTTTGTTCTGGTCTTTTTGTTTTTCTTCTTCATTCATTTTGTGCTAGGTGTGTGTGTTTAGTTTTCTTTTTCGTTGTTGTTGTTGTTTATTTTGTTTCACTTTGTTGTTATTCTAGTTTGTTTTGGGGTGTGTGTATGTCTGTGTGTGTGTTCAACAGTTTTTTGTTTTGGCTTCTGCTTTCATTGTTCTGTGCTCTTTTTCTTTCTTTCATTATTTATTTTTTAAGTTTTTGTCCATTTTATTCCATTCTGTTTTTCTCTGTGCTCCCCATTCCTGTCACTGTATCTCGGACCCAGGGGGTACACACATGTGCCCATTGCATTGTTATGTAGAGTTGTGGTGGGGAGTGGGTCTCAAGGAACGAATACAAATCAGTGAACACTATAATTTGCAAGCAATTTCTGAATCCTAGCCCCCATCCCCTACCTTATTTGACTTTCAAAATTACAAGAGAACAAAGCTTCCCACTCACAGTCCTATTTCAAAATAGAACAAATCCAGAGCCCAGATCAGAGAAGAATAGAGGACTGAGCAAACATCAGAAGGGAAAGTCTCTTCCACTGACACTGAATAACAGAACTAAAGATAACAGAACTAAAAAAGAAAAACAAGAGATCTGTCACAAATGAGGAAAAACCAAAGGCAGACCACAGGTAATTTCAAGTGTAACAAAGAGAAAACTACTGAAAACTCAGAACTTAGAGCTCAAACAATGGAAGTCACCAACAACTGGCTCCAGAATACAACAGGAGTTAGGGAATGGATGCAAAGAGTGAATAAGACTCAAGAAAGACAAGATGCAACACTGAAAGAACTTGCAACAGAAATTTTGGCAATAAAAAATTTTATCCAGGAAATAAATAACAGGATGACAAGCATGGAAAGCAGAATTAATCTAACTGAAGAAAAAAACTCAGAACTTGAAGGCCAAGATGGAATTAACCCAATCTGTAAAAAACATAGAAAAAAGACTCAGAAAAAAAGAACAAAGCCTATAAGAGATGTGTGATTATATAAAGGACTGAACATACACCTGACTGGTATCCCAGAAGAAGAAAGGGAAATGCAAAACAACTTGGAGCAAGTATTCCAGGAGGTAATCCAAGAAAACTTTCCCCTTCTCACCAGAGATGTAACCAGCCAAACACAAGAGACAGAAAACTACCACAAGACACAAATGAGAAGACCACCCCAAGACAAATAGTAGGCACAAAAGAAAAAATTCTAAAGGCAGCAAGAGAGAAAAGTCAGACTACTTACCAGGGAAAACCAATCAGAATAACAGCAGACCTATTGACAGAAACACTGCAAGAAGGGACTGGAGTCCAATATTCAAAACCTCAAAGATAAAAAATTTCAACCAATAATCTCCTACCCAACCAAGCTCAGCTTCATCAGTGATGGAGAATTTAAAACCTTCCCAGACATCCAATCCCTAAGAGATTATGCAGCTTCCAGACCAGCTCTTCAGGAGACACTTAAAAAGGTATTAAGCATAGAAAAAAGAAAAAAAGGAATGACCATACACTTCCCAAGAGAACAGCACAGCACAGAATCGACAGAGACCGCAACAAGAAATTTGAAAACACACACATGCATCCACCCCAAAGCCAAAAGACAACAAGCAAACAAAGAAAAAAAATTTATAAGAACCTCACAACAGGGATAAACAATCACATTTCAATAATCAGCCTGAATGTGAATGAACTAAATACACCACTGAAAAGACTCAGAATGGCAAACTGGTTAAGAAGCCATGACCCAATAATTTGCTGCATCCAGGAAACTCATCTCACCAAAAGGGATGCATACAGACTCAAAGTAAAAGGATGGAAGATGAGTTTCCAGGCAAATATATTACAAAAGAAAACAGGAGTCATGATCTTAGTATCAGACAAAACAACCTTTAAGCTATCAAACATTTAAAAAGATACAAAAGGACACTGCATAATAATAAAAGGTTCAATCCATCAAGAAGAAATATCCATCCTAAACATCAGCACCAGAGCACCAGCATTTATACAGCAATTACTAAGTAAACTAAAAAAAGATATTGACTCCAACACAATTATAGCAGGGGACTTGCATATCCCACTAACAGCCCTAGATAGATCATCAAGGCAAAAAAATCAACAAGGAGATTCAGAACCTAAACTTGACACTCAACCAAATGGACTCAATAGATACCTACAGATTATTCCACCCAACAACTACAGAGGTACATTCTACTCATTACCACATGGAACGTACTCCAAAATCGGTCACATCCTGGGTCATAAATCAAGCATAAACAAATTCTGTAAGGTTGAAATATTGCCATGCACCTTCTCAGACCACAGTAGAATAAAAATAAATATCAACACCAACAAAGTTTTCTTAAAGCCCACAAAGACATGGACACTAAACAGCATGATGCTTAACAATTACTGGGTCAACACTGAAATCAAAACAGAAGTTAAAAGATTCCTGGAAACAAATGAAAATGAAGAAACATCTTACCAAAACCTCTGGGATGCCATGAAATCAGTTCTCAGAGGAGGCTTTGTATCTCTATGAGCACACATCAAGAAAATGGAAAGCTCACAAGTTGAGAGCCTAACAAATCACTTAAGGAAGCTGGAAAAAGAAGACCACAAAACCCCAACTTTAGCAGAAGAACCCAAATCATCAAAATAAGAGCCCAAATATGAGACATGGAAGACAAAAATTTCATAGAAAATATCAACAAAACAAAAAGCTGGTTCTTTGAAGGAATTAACAAGATTGATGGACCCCTAGCCAGAATGACCAAGAAAAAGAGAGAAAACACCCAAATAAACACAATCAGAAATACAAAAGATCAAATCACAACTTATCCCAAAGAAATACAAAAGATTATCAGAGATGACTGTGTACACCTATATGGAAACAAACTTGATAACCTAAATGAAATGGAGGACTTTCTGACATCACATAACCTTCTCAAGTTGAAACAAGAAGACATTTAGACACAAAATAGACCAATAATAACCCAGGAAATTGACTCTGTCATACAAAAACTACCTACAAAAAAAGCCCTGGACCGGATGGCTTTCCAGCAGACTTCTACAAAATGAACAAGGGGGAGCTGATACCAACCCTTTTGAAAGTATTCCAGACAATTGAGAAAGATGAAATTCTCCCCAAATCATTTTATGAAGCTAATATCACACTGATACCTAACAAGGTAAAGATCCAACAAAAAAAGAGAACTGCAGGCCAACATCCCTTATGAACATAGATGCAAAAATTCACAACAAGATTCTAGCAAATCGCATCCAAAAACACATCTCAAAAATCATTCACCATGACCAAGTAGGCTTCATCCCCAGGATGTAGGACTGTTTCAACATTCGCAAATCCATAAATGTAATTAAATATACCAACAGAAGTAAAAACAAGAACCACATGATTGCATCATTAGATGCAGAAAAAGTTTTTGATAAAATCTAGCATTCCTTCTTGTTAAAAACCCTCAAACACCTAGGTATAGAAGGAACATACCTCAAAATAGTAAGTGCCATCTAGGATAAACCCACAGCTAAGATATCGCTAAATGAATAGAAACTGGAAACATTTCCCTTGGAAACTGGAGCAAGACACAGCTGCCTACTCTTACCCCTTTTGTTCAATGTTGAGTTGGAAGTCTTAGCTAAAGCAATTAGACAAGAGAAAGAAATCAGGGGATCCAAATAGGAAAAGAGAAAGTCAAATCATCCCTCTTTGCTGATGAGATGATCCTATACCTTGAAAATCCAAGAGAATCTGTCAAAAGCCTTCTTGCATTGCTAAAGAACTTATGCAAAATCTCAGCGTACAAAATAAATGTGCAAAAGACAGTTGCATTCCTATACACCAACAACAAGCAGGCAGAAACTGAAATTAAAAGCAAAATCCCAGTCACAATAATCACAAAAAGAATGAAATATCTCGGCATCTTCCTAACCAGAGAAGTGAAAGACCTTTACAATGAGAACTACAAGACACTGCTCAAAGAAATTCAAGAAGACAGGAAGAAATGGAAAAATATTCCATGCACATGGATAAGAAGAATCAACAATGTTAAAATGTCCATCCTCCAAAACAATCTACAGATTCAACGCAATACCCATTAAATTACCAACATCATTCTTCTTAGACCAGGAAATGACAATACAGAAATTCATATGGAAACATAAATGACCACAAATAGCCAAAACAATCCTTAGCAAAAGAAACAAAGGAGGAGGTATCACACTTCCAGACTTCAAACTTTACTATAAAGCTACAGTAATCAAAACAGCCTGGTATTGGTACAAGAACAACCATATAGACCAAAGGAACAGGATAGAGATTCCGGAAGCAAAGTCTCAATTTGTCAACCAAGTCATCTTTGACAAAGCCTCCAACAACAATGACTGGGGAGAGGAGAACCTATTCAGTAAATTGTGCTGGCAAAACTGGCTGATCACATGTAGAAGATTGAAACAGGACCCCTACCTATCACCATACACAAAAATTAATTCTAAATGGATCAAAGACCTAAATGTAAAACCTCAAACTATAAGAAACTTAAAAACCAGGAGACACCCTTATGGAAATTCGAACCTGCAACCAATTCCTGATCAGAACCCTAAGTGCCCATCTCATTAAAAATAAGATAGACAAGTGGGACCTCCAAGTTGAAGAGCTTCTGCAAAGCAGAAGAAACCATCAAGAGAGCAGGGAGACAGCCCACAGAATGGGAAAACATATTTGCCAACTGTGTATCTGACAAAGACCTAGCATCTAGGATCTACAAGGAACTCAAATGTGCCGAAAAGAAAAAAACAAACAACCCCATTAAAAAGTGGGCAAAAGGCATGAATAGACACTTCTCAAAAGAAGGTATATGGGCAGCCAACAGATACATGAAAAAGTGCTCAGCCTCACTAATCATCAGAGAAATGCAAATCAAAGCCACATTGAGATACCACCTAACCCCAGTAAGAATAAAATAAACAACAACTGATGTTGGCGAGGATTCAGAGAAAAAGGAACACTTCTACTCTGCTGGTGGGAATGCAAACTAGTGCAGCTTCTCTGGAAGACAGTGTGGCAATTTCTGATAGAACCAGAAATTGACCTTCATATGACCCAGCAATCCCCCTTTTGGGAATATACCCAGAGGAACGCAAATCATTCTACAAAAAAAAAAGATACCTGCACACGCATGTCTGTTGCAGTTCTATTCACAATAGAAAAAGCATGAAACCAACCATGCTGCCCATCAAAGCTGGACTGGATTTTTTAAATGTGGTACATATACACAATGGAATATTATGCAGCCATAAGGAAGCATTCCCCCAAAGCTCTCCAAATCAATCTCTCTCCTTTCTGCTTCCATGCACAAACTTTTGTTGAGCATTAACCAATTTTAATTAACTTCTGAGGTTCCCAAATGTTCTTAATTCATAAAACCTTTCATGCCTCATAATTATATTCATGATACCCTGGATCAAAATACATGCTTGACAGTTCTATTTATTTAAAAATTAAGTTCAAATCACTTAGCAGATATCAATGCCCTAACAACATTGTAATCAATTGAAAAAAAAAATAACACAAATTAAAAGAAAAAGTAATATTTTAATTTAACTTTTAAATAGCCAAATTAATTACAAAGTGGGGCCTAAAAAATATTACTCCACTGAAATTTTCAATCCCTCAAAGTCATCCATTAGGGTTGGAAGTAACTTTTTTCAAAACTCTTATTAATGTCTCATTTTGAACTCCTCTCATGAATCACAAATGTTTTTAGAGGTATCTAGATGGATAAATTTTTTCCAGAGGGTTTTCAATTGACTTTGCCCAGATCCATCAAAGAAATCACTATTTATGTATTTCTTAAATAACTGAACTTGAAAGTCAAAATGACTCCTTGATCTACGGACTTTAAAATGAATGTTGTATTAGCAAGCATGAAAACATTAATCTAACCGCACATTTCCATCAGAGCTCTTGGGTGACCAAGTGCACTGTCAATGAGTAGTAATATTGTGAAAAAAAAAAGTCATTTTCTGAGTAATAGGTCTCAATAGTGGTCATAAAATATTCAGCAAACCATGCTGTAAACAGATATGCTGTCATCCAGGCTTTGTTGCTTCATTTGCAGAGCACCTGCAGAGCAGATTTAACATAATTCTTAAGGGCCTTAAGATTTTCACAATGGTAGATAAGCATTGACTTCAACTTAAAGTCATCAGCTGCATTAGCTCCTAGCAAGAAAGTCAGCCCGTGTTTTATAGATTTGAAGTCAGGCATTGACTTCTCCTCTCTGAGAATGAAAGTCCTAGAGGGCATCTTCTTCCAAGAGAAGGTTGTTTTGTCTACACAGGACGTCTGTTTATTTTTACTCTAGTCACCTTTATCAGTGATCTTAGCTAGATCTTCTGGATAACTTGCTGTAACATCTGTATCAGCACTTGCTGCTTCACCTTGAACTTTTATAGTATGGAATTTTTTTTTCCTTAAATCTCATGAACCAACCTCTGCTAACTTCCAACTTTTTTTCTGGAGCTTCCTTACCTCTCTCAGTCTTCATAAAATTGAAGAGAGTTAGGACCTTGCTCTGGATTAGACCTTGGCTTAAGGAAATGTTGTGTCTGGTTTGATCATCTATCCAGACCACTCAAACTTCCTCCATATCAGCAATAAGGCTGTTTTTCTTTCTTATCTTTGGTGTGTTCACTGAAGTATTACATTCAATTTCCTTCAAGAACTTTTCCTTTGTATTCACAACTTGGGTGTCATGAGAGGCCTAGCTTTCAACCCCTCTCAGCTTTTGACATGCATTCTTCACCAAACTTAATCACTTCCAGCTATTGAATGTGCAAATATTTTTTTTTTGAACACTTAAAGGTCACTGTAGCGATATTATTGGCCTAACTTCAATACTCTGTCTCCAAAAAGGAGACCTGAGGAGAAAGCAAGTGAAGAAGGAACAGCAGGTCGGTACAGCAGCCAGAATACAAACAACTTTTTTGATGAAGAGTACCACCTTACATGGGCACAATGACAACAGCAACATCAGAGATCACTGATCACAGATCACCATAACAGACATAAAAATAATGAAAAATTTTGAAAAATTGCAAGAATTAGTAAAATGTGACACATAACACGAAGTGAGCACATTCTGTTGGTAAAATGACTCGCTTAATGCTTAACGTAGGGTTGCCAGAAACCTTAATTTGGAAAGAAAAAAAAAAAACCTGAAAAGTGGAATCAGCAAAGTATGCCTGCCTACATGTTATAAAATATACATATAAGAGCTATTTTTAAAATCTGTTAAATACATTTAAATATCTGATAAAATAGATTCTGAAGATAGAGTGAAAAGGTGTTGTTTCCTATATACAGGAGGAGAAAAGAGCTTCTAAGATATAAACTTGTGGTGCCCTGAATGAAGTGAAGGCTTGAGCCATGCAAACCTCTGGGGGAAGAAAAAGAATGACCCTAAAGTGCTTCATTGTTTAAGGACTGAAAAAGGGCCATTGTGGGTAGAGCCGAGTTAACAAGGGGTCAAGTGGTAAGAAATGTGGTCAGAAAGATAATCAGATGTAAAGTCAAGTCTGACCTTGTAGAAAACAGTAAGGGCTTTCCACTTCATTCTGACTATAATAAGAAGCCTTTGGATAGATTTGAGCAGCAGAGTGACTCATCCAATATTTATTATAGAAAGGTCACCTTTGCTGCTGTGGGAAGAATATGCAGAGGGATGGGAGACAAGAATTGAATCAGAGAAACAATAAAATCTTGGGTGACTCTGGAAGAAGTTTTGAAAAATTGATTGGATTTCTAGTACCGTCTAAAGATAGAATAACAAAAATCCCCAGTCCATTGAAAGTAAATTGTAAGAGAAGAGAGGTATATACAGAAAATGCCTCTCAAAGTCTTTGGTCTAAGCAATCCCGTCAAGGGGATAAAGGTGACATCAACTGAAACTGGTTTGCAGATCAGCAACTCAGTGTTAGATGAGTAACGTTTGAGATCCTTACTGATGTGAAAATATTAGGCAGGTAATATTAGGCAGGTAATAAACAGAGAAGCAGAATTCTCCATGCGGTCAGTATTGAGATATGCATTTAGGAAGTAGAAAGCATTTAAAGATGTGGTACTTAGTGCTTAAATTAGAGAGTATAACCAAATCAGAAGTCTGTGGATAGAAACCTGGGACTTTACCTTGTTTAAGAGTCAAGCGAAGAAAGATGATTTAGCAAAGGTGACTGAGAGAAAAGAAAACTAGACAGCAGTGTTGGAAGCAAAGTAAAGAAAGAAGATTCAAGAAAGAGGCAGTATAGCCCAGTAGGTTTTTTGTTGTTGTTGTTGTTTAATGTCCCTGTAAAACACCAATTAATCCCTAGTTGCTAGTTGAGTCAGTTTTCCAGGGCAGATGAAACAAAGTATGACAAACCGTGTGGCTTAAGTAACATAATTTTTTTTTTTTTTGAATCTCACAGTTCTGAAGACTAGGAGTCCAACATCAAGCTATCGGCAGAGATGATTGCTTCTGAGGCTGTGAAGAAGAATCTGTTCCACGCTCTTTTCTTATTTTGCTGACATTTGGGTACCTTGGCTTATGGATGCACCATTCAATCTCTGCTTTTATCTGTACGTAGTGTTTTTCCTTTATGTGTGTCTGTGTCCAAATTTCCCCTTTTCTATGAGGACACCAACCATATTGGATTAGGGGAATCAATCCAGCATCACTTCATCTTAACCGTCAACAACCTTATTCCTAAATGAGACCACCTCTGAAATAATAAGTGTTGGGATATTAACATGAATTTTGGTGGGACACAACTCAACCAATAACACCACTTTTGCAAGTAGTATAAAATATACTTTGGAAGTAGCTGGTTTGGACATATTTAATAAGTCCAACACGGAAAACGTGGCATCAATTTTTTCCATGATATTATAATGTATATTAAATTATGCAGATATAACATATTTAAATATTATTGTCTTTAATGAAATATAAGCTAATTTTAGCATTTTACTATAACCTCCAATATTTCTTACTTTAGTTTAAATCAAGGTCATCCTGGCTGAGCTTGGTGGCTCAGCCTGTAATCCCAGCACTTTGGGAGGCCAAAGCAAGTGAATTGCCTGAGTCCATGGGTTCAAAACCAGCCCAGGCAAATTGGCGAGACCTTGTCTCTACAATAAATCAAAAATTAGGTGGGTGTGGTAGCATGTGCCTATAGTTCTGGCTACTTGGAAGGCTGAGGCAGAAGGATCGCCGGAGACCAGCAGGTCGACTCTGGGATGGCCGTGAGCATGCCATTGCACTTCAGCCTAGGTGGCAGAATGAGACTCCCACTCAGTAAACAAACAAACAAATAAACAAATAAATAAATAAATAAATAAAGTTGGCCTAATTCACATACATTGAAATTACCTAGGATAATCAAAATACTAGACATTGATAAATAATCTAGAACAATCTGGATTTTTTTATGAGTATAAATGTTTTGATAAAATTTAGATTAACTATAATTTTTAAGATTCTTTTTGTAACTAAAGAACTCCACATTTACAACACTGAATGCCAGTTATGCTCTAGGAGGTCTAGCATTAAAGTTTAAAATATATATATCTACACTAATCTCTAGAAATGCCATTTTGAAGTGAATCCTTGCTTTCTGTTTGGTTTATTAAAATTTTCTTTTTCTTTACAAATATGGTTTAATTAAAACAAAGCAACGATTCAATAAAGGGTAAATCTGGTTAATGAAGACCCTACTTGGTGTGAATAATTCAAACCAATTTTTTAAGTTATATTTAAGTCATACTGGATTGTTTCATTAAATTTTCAAAGAAGAACTCTCAAATTTAGAAAAGTTTAAGATATGAAACAGTTAATCACAGAAGACATTGTATTATTTTAGACTCTTGTGCTCATTAAACCCATAATTTACAAACTATTCTGGAAACCATATCATATATGAAATGAGAGCAAAACAGACTCTGTTTCCTAATTCTATGAGCCTTCAGAGAACACAAGTTAGTCATAGTTACTTCACTAAAGAAAAGACAAACAATGACATCTTGTGGCTAAAAATCTTCCTCCATTTTTGATAATTTTGAGTTTCCGAGATAGATAAGAAGTTGTAGCCTTTTTAGATGAATACATAGCATTAGATAAAAAAATTGCAAATATATGATACAATTAAAATACACATTCAACTTTTATAATATAATAAGGAAATTAGATTTTAAAATAAAATTAACTGAGACAACTCTGGTTAATGGGATTCAAAACTAATCACCTAAAATAAAATAGTAAAAATAAACTAGAAATGAGTCTTTGATCTGGTAATTATCGATTATTTCATATGAATCTATAGAGTAAACTGATAACCTAAGTGCTTTCTGTAACTTCAAGTTCAATTAATAGAAAATATTATCACAGTGCTCACATTTGAAGCAGCCAAAAACAATAATGTCTAAGTCACAGTTCTTTGACCAGTACTCAAAAACAAACACAATAGGTGAGGGAGAAATGTAATCATTAACTTTACTTCAGACAATTGTGTCAGCAGTCATAAATATGTATCGGGGACCAGCATATTGATTCAAAATACCGAAAGACTAAAGGTAAAGAAAGGCTTTTTTATATTTTTCCTTGACCACATGAATTTCTCAGCCTGGATTCAAGACACTTTAATATGTCAAATCATCATTTGGGATAGCTATTTTTCAAAAAAATCATTTTCTTATAGGAGGTGTTAAAAGAAATAAAAAATTTCAAGAACTAGGCATTGTATTTTGTAGACCAAAGTAGATTGGGAATAAGTTGAGAGTCATGCAGCATTTCCCACGTTTGCCTAGACCCAGTTTTAGTCTTTGATAATGCTTCTAGTAAAAATCAAATGAACTCTTCCTAGGATAGTTCACTGCAAACAAATCCCCTTATCCTTTTAGTACTGAATTTTCTTTCTCAGTCCATCATATCTGTGACTTTATTATAAACCACCTCAAATCATTGGTGAAGGAAGCAGGTATATAATACTCAGAGATCTGTGACAGAAACAGAGAACTGAATACCACATATTCTCACACATAAGCGGATCCTGAACAATTATATTACTATTAGAAAGGGATTGGCAGGAGTGAGAAACCACCAGGTGGAGGGGCACACTTCATCAATAAAGCTACCGGATCTGAAACCGGGTGAGGTGGTGACCAAAGTGGGGCCCAAACTTTGCCTGTACAATGACCATCTGTATAGCTAACCCTGAATTGTACCCCACATCTTTAAAATAAAATTTTTTAAATAAATAAATTATTAAGAACGTACCAATAATAAAATAAAAGGTGAGATGAGAAATTATAGTTAGATCCTATGGAAATCCTACTGCCTAAAAAGTAGAGTTCTACCCATTCATAAGTGGACCTTGAATAACTACCGTCCTGCTATAAGAAGCGGATTGAGGCCGGGCTAGGTGGCTCAGCCTGTAATCCCGCACTTTGGGAGGCCGAGGTGAGTGGATTGCCTGAGCCCGCGGGTTCGAGACCCACCTGGGCAACTTGGTGAGACCTCATCTCTACAATAAATCAAAAAATTAGCCGGGCGTGGCACGCTTGTAGTTCCAGCTACTTGGAAGGTGGAGG
>CAUYQG010133956.1:0-23799 GCA_963574415.1 Tarsius wallacei | reverse complement strand
TGGAATTATTTCATATTTTATTTTATTTTATTTTATTTATTTATTATTATTATTTTATTTTTGAGTTGGAGTCTCACTCTGTCGCCCAGAATGGAGTGCAGTGGCTGCTCCCGGCCACTGCAGCCTCGACCTGCTGGGCTCCGGCGATCCTTCCGCCTCAGCCTTCCAAGTAGCTGGAACTACAGGAGCGCACTACCACACCCGGCTAATTTTTTGATTTGTTGTAGAGATGAGGTCTTGCTTGCCCAGGCGGGTCTCGAACCCGCGGGCTCAGGCAATCCACTCACCTCAGCCTCCCAAAGGCGCGGGATTACAGGCTGAGCCACCGAGCCCAGCTCATATTTTATTTTATGCATTTCTAATTTTTATGTGATTCCCAAGATAATCTGAAAATGCATGTTTGGAGTTCTTTGAAGATAGCTTGTTGCTTAGTTGCTAGTAGTAACTGGATTTATCCAGCATTGTAGCTTTTGTAAATTTTTCACACCTACTTAGCATGAACTTTTAGTGAATAATTCAAATTTTTTTCTAATGCAGTGTCTTAGGATATAATGGTACAATATACTGTTTAGGAGATACTATGCATTCAAATAAAACAAAAACGTATACAGTCATGGACTACAGTGGAGCTGAACAATTCCTATTGCCTAACGACTTCACTTCCATTTGTTTGTTTAAGAGTTGTGGGGTACATGTGAGGATTTGCTACATAAGTAAATTGTGTGAAGGCAAGGTGTAGTCTTCTAGAGAGACTTCTCCTCACCTAGTAGTGGACATGGGACCCAGTGGGTGATTGTGTGCCCCTTATCTCCCTCTCTTTTTCCATTAGCGGTGCTCAGCGTCTAATTGTCTCACCCTTATGCCTGTGTGCCTAATGTGTAGGACCCACCTATGAGTAAGAACATGCTGTATTCAGTTTTTTGTTTCTGTGAGAGTTCACTTAGAATGATGGTCTCCAGCTGTATCTATCTTGCTGTAAAGGACATAATTTTGTTCTTCTTTATGACTGCATAGCATTCCATCAATCCATAGTAATGTGTAGCACAATGCATTACTTACATGTTTGTAGTGATGTTGGTGTAAACAAACCTACTGACTACTAGTTATATACACGTATAGCACATACAATTATGTGCAGTATGTAATACTTGATGATAAACAACTATGTTACTGGCTTATATATTTACTATACTATGCTTTTATCATTATTTTATTTTATTTTATTATTTATCCTTATACTTGTAAAAAAAAAAAAAAAAAGAAAGAAAGAAAAGTTAACTTAAAACCACCTCAGGCAGGTCCTTTAGAAGGTATTCCGGAAGAAGATATTACAATTATAGCAGATGACAACTCCATACATGTTATTGCCTCTAAAGACTTTCCAGTGGGGCAACGTGAAGATGAAACACAGTGATAATGATGATTCTGACCCTGTGTAGGCCAAGGCTAATGTGTGTGCTTGTCTTAATTTTTAACAAAAAAAGTTTAAAAAGTTAAAATGAAAATACGATAAAAATTTTTAGATAGAAAAATTTATAAGAATATAAAAAAATAATTCTTGTACAGCTACACCATCTGTTTATGTTTTAAGCTAAATGTTATTGCAAAAGAGTCAAAGTGTTAAAAAATTAAAGTTTATAAGGTAAAAAAGTTATAGTAAACTAAGGCTAATTTATTAATGTAGAAAGAAAAATATTTTTTATAAATTTAGTGTAGCCTAAGTGTACAGTGTTTATAAAGTCTGCGGGAATGTATACTAACATCCTAGGCCTTCACATTCACTCACCACTCACTCGCTGACTCACCCAGAGCAACTTCTAGTTCTGCAAGCACTGTTTATGGTAATTGCCCTATACTGGCGTATGATTTTTTGTCTTTTATATCATTTTCTTACCATACATTTTTTATGTTTAGATACACAAGTACCTACCATTGTGTTAGAACTGCCTCTAGTAACATGCCGTACAGGAATGTAGTCAAGGAGCAATAAGCTAGACCATATAGTCTGGATTTTTAGTAAGCTGCACCATCTAGGTTTGTGTAAGAACACTCGATGATGTTCACACAACAACAAAATCATCTAATGACACATTTCTCAGAATACATCACCATTGTTAAGGAATACATGACTGTATTACCATACAGTTATATTACTTGTGAATTTCACTTACCAGAAATACATCCATGAAAACTCAAAAAAAACCAGAAAAATAACAATAATATTTTTAACTGATCTATCACATTATAGTATGTATATACACAAAGTGCAATATTTGGTGCATAATTTTATCTATTTTTAGGCACAATATATCATAATTGTATTTGGTACATAATTTCTAATTTCACATAATTATGCCTATACAAAACAATGAATGCCTATACTATTTTAAATTAAGAATTTACTGTAACTTTTCAAGGTTATTTATATTACAGGTGACCCTCTTTATCTGGATTTTGCATCTGTGGATGCAACCAGACGTGGACTAAAAATATACATATTTTTATTCTTTCTATACTGACATGCACAGACTTTATTTTTTGTCATTATGGCCTAAACAATATAGCACAATGATTTACATTGCTTTTTTTTTTTTTTTTTGAGTTGGAGTCTCACTCTGTCGCCCAGACTGGAGTGCAGTAGCTGCTCCCGGCCACCGCAACCTAGACCTGCTGGGCTCCGGCGATCCTTCCGCCTCAGCCTTCCAAGTAGCTGGAACTACAGGCGCGCGCTACCATGCCTGGCTGATTTTTTTTTATTTATTGTAGAGATGAGGTCTCGCTTGCCCAGGTGGATCTCGAACCCACGGGCTCAGGCAATTCACTCACCTCAGCCTCCCAAAGGCGCGGGATTACAGGCTGAGCCACCGAGCCCGGCTGATTTACATTGCATTTACACTGTATTAGGTATTATAAGTAATCCAGAGATGATCTAAAGTATACAAAGAACATACATTGGCTACATGCAAATACTGTGCCATTTTATATCAGGGACTTGAGTACCTGCAGATTTTGATATCCACAGAAGGTCCTGGGACCAATTCTCCATGAATACTAAGGGACAACTGAATATACAATTTTTGCCACAGGTACTGAATTCAGAAACTAATATTCTTGAAGATGTTCCCCCACCGTAACTGACTTATGTAATAATCTTCAAAATGGAAAATAAATAAATAAAAAATAAAAACCAAAGTGGGACGATATAATTCATTTTAACCAGAAATCAGATTTGAATAAAGGTAGTAACTTTTGGCAAGATGACATCTAGGGGCAAGAGGCAATCTTTCTGGAATAGAATCCAAAGAATTCTGTATTTTCTAATTCTTGGTTTGGAAATCCTCTATTCTTATCAACGAAAAACTGCCAGAAACACCCCTATGGTCAACAAAGATAATAAAACAAAATCACAGGATATATAAAAAGGAGAAGGATATAATTCAGAAAAAGAGAAAATGTTCAGATTGTGTAAACTAAGGAATTGCTGGAATTGTCAGAGGTCTTTATCTTTAAGATTTATGAGTCCATATGGAACCACTGTTGATCAGTTTGTGTGTGGTCTTATCAAAACTACATGGATCTAAACAAACTGGTGCTAGAAGAATGAGAGGTTGGATAGTCTATAATAAACGTCATGATCTTCTTTGGCACCATTTATCTTTTTGTAATTCAGGGTACACATTACAAGTTGTGGTTTCTGTGTCAATTCACAAATATTTTTTCACAGCCTCTCTGCCAGCAAATTTTTGCCTTTCTCATCACTGACAAAATGTATAAAGGGTGAGTCATTTAAATTCCCTTGAGCCTGTGCTTTTATTTGTAAAATAAAAATCTTGGCATGATGTTCAACAAGTTTCTTATACTTCTAACTTTGAAATACTGAATCCTAAAACTAACCTTTAAACATCTGTCTTTAAACATAAAAGGGAAATGAATTTTGCATCAACAAAGCTTTAACCATCATTATCTTAAATTCCACATTGGAAAAATTGTAAAAATGTGATTTTTAAGTAGAAAAATTAGAAAATGCCAAATTCTTATTTCCCAGATACTCATAAAAAATAAGAAGATAAATTGCAATATAAAATCATAGCAAATTTCAAACATAGTGTATTTAATATTAAATTCACTCTTGTTAAAATAGAAAAAAAATCAATGATAATAATAGACCTGCTGACTCAAGTGAACATTTACCACCCTCAGATATGAGAAGAATGGAGGACAACACAAATGAAATAGAAAACACAGTGACACGTTATTTTACAAGTTGTCTTAGTAGATTCAGGCTGCCATAAAAAAAATAACAGACTGGGTGACTTAACAGAAATTGATTTTCTCACAGTTCTGAAGCCTAGCAAGTCCAAAATAAAGGCTCCAGCAGGGTATGTTTCTGGTGAGAACTCTCTTCCTGACTTGCTGATGACCACCTTGTCACTGTGTCCTCATATAACAGAGAGAAAGAATGCTCTAGTGTATACTCTTCTCCTCGTATAATGGTACCAGTCCTATTGGATTAGGATTTAACCCTTATAAATTCATTTAGCATTCATTACCTTCTTACCAGGCATATTTCCAAATATGTAACATTTGGGTTAGGGCTTGAGCATATGAAGTTTGGACACAATTTAGTCCATAGCACTAATAAACCTCAAATAACCTACTTTCAATGAAATATATTCTCCCTTAAAACACTATGAAAATACATGCTTTCTTGCTTTATTTTATGAAAAAATAAATATACATAAAAGAGGAAATTCCATTGTCTTCTTAGTGGAATCATTTTCTATTGAAAAGAGTTCCTCTCTAAGAAAGAGTGAGAAATTCCTTGAACTGGACTGGTAAAATTTGCCTCTTCTCTGTGTCATTCTCACCTCTGACCTCTTTAGAGATTATCTTGGTAGGATGCCTGCTGATCTTGGCTTTGAATGATGTGACCTTCAGCACTTCCTTAAACATGGACATGAAAAGGATCAGCTTCCAGCAGATTAAGTGAAGTCAAGCAAACTACCAAAAAAAAAAAAAAGAGAGAGAGAGAGAGACAGAGAAACAGAAAGAGACAGCTTAACTTTGAAAGCAATTTTACTCAAAATTTCTAGTTTGCCTTTAAGACTTATTAGAGCCTAATTTAAATGAACAGATTTCTAGATCATTCACTATCAATTTGTTAATATTCGACTAGAAATAGGTTCCTGGCTTTCATCTTATTGCAAATAATGTAAAGACTCTATTATGAGAAGATGAGGACTAACTTATTTTCTAAAACCATTATTTTATTTATTGTATTCAATATGGTTAGACTTATTTTCAATAAGCTTTGGGAAAAAAGAGCCTAGTTTATTGTTTCTACATGCAGTTGCATTAAAAAAATTATAATGTGGTTCATTAATTTAATTTTTAGTTATATTTTACACCAAGAATAGTTCTCTAAATACTGATATGTTGTCTCTTGTCTTCCTAATTACAGCAGCCATCCCCATTTCTACCTATTTAAATGTTACCAACATGGCATGTGCCCATAAGTAAGTTTCTCCACATTTCAACAATATTTTATAGACTCTCATTATATATGTGTGTGTGTATATACATATATACACATATTCATACATACATATGCAAAATTGTGCTTTGTTACGGTTTTTATTTTTGTTTTTCATTACTCTAAGCAATTCTACCATAGGTATGTTTATATATAAGCTTTACAAATTGGTACA
Source organism: Tarsius wallacei (assembly GCA_963574415.1). NCBI lineage: Eukaryota > Metazoa > Chordata > Mammalia > Primates > Tarsiidae > Tarsius > Tarsius wallacei. The sequence goes on along the minus strand of CAUYQG010133956.1, from coordinate 18,091 downwards.
TTTGCTTCTAAAGGATAGCTTTCTAGGAAATAGATAGCTTTTATTTTTATTTTAGTAGATATTGCTGAATTCTCATTTTACAGAATAATATACTGAGTCATCTGTAACAGATACTAAATAAGGGTAAATTGCTTTACTGTTCAACCAGCCATTCAAGACTTTATATCCACACCAGCATTAGGTTTTAGAGCATTTTATATTTTTTCAGATTGAACCATTGTTATATTGGTTGTTATTTTCCTAGCAACTAGTGAATTATCCTTTTCTAATTGTGTTAATCATTTGTATTGGCTATTTGTATAGTGAGTATTAATCTATTTTGTATATTTTTATACTGTATATTTATATTTTTTATGTGAGTTTGTAAGAACTTTTTGTGTATTACTAAAATGAACTCATTGCTATTTGCATTGTCATTTCTCCAGATATACCGTGTGTCTATTGATCTTGCTTATTATTTTTTTGCCATAAAAACGGTTTAAATTGTATTTAGTTAACTCTGAGTTTCTAGATACTCTATGTCTTTAGTATTGCACCTTAGCTATTTATATTTTCTTGTAACATTACAAGAAAATAATCAATTCTTTAACTCAACTAGCATTAATTTGTGTAAATAGTTAAGATACGCATCCATTTTAAATTTATTCCTGGTAGATACATTGCTATTTCAACATTTCTTATTGAATTGTCCATCTTTTTCTCATTGAATAAATATACTATGGTTAGTATATTAACTTCATTATTTAGATAAAGTATCAATGTAATATAGCATACAAAAACACAGTGCTAAAAAAATTTTTAAACTTAAAAAATGGTATTTATTCATTTAAAATGGCATTTTATTTAATGCACCAATGCAAATGGTAAGTGTGAAGATGGGATTCATAAGTTCTATCTCCTTGATATATAAATCCAGTTCTTCAGAGTTTGATAGGTATGGTGAACAAACTCAAACAAATTTCTAAAAATCTCTTGTCAGTCATGAAACCATTCATTTTCACAAGCATTTAAATTTCTCTTTGTCATATATACGTATACATAAATTTGTGTATACATGTATATATATTTGTTCTTATATATATATTTATATTATATTAATAGATATATTGATTGATTTTTTGTGTGAATATGTATTATACATCTGTCTCTCAAGGCTAGATACAAGTGAGCTTTATGACATTTTAGGCTTGTGTGCAATGTACACGCAACTATTTCCTTGGGTACAACAAAAATAAAGAACAATCAGAAAGACTATATATGTCATGCTTTAAGACATTAACTTTAATATTAAATAGCCAGGCTCGGTGGCTCAGCCCGTAATCCCGCGCCTTGGGAGGCTGAGGTAAGTGGATTGCCTGAACGCGCGGGTTCAAGACCCGCCTGGGCAATTTGGCGAGACCTCATCTCTACAATAATCAAAAATTAGCCGGACATGGTAGCGCGTGCCTGTAGTTCCAGCTACTTGGAAGACTGAGGCGGAAGGATGCCTGGAGCTCAGCAGGTCGAGGCTGCGGTGGCCAGGAGCGGCCACTGCACTTCAGTCTGGGCGACAGAGTGAGACTCCAACTCAATAATAATAATAATAATAATTAAATAGTCTAGATTTGGATCTATGTTTTGCCACAGTGAACTGTGTGGTCTTAGCCTCCTTAACTACATTACACCTGAATTTCTATGCATCTATGAAAGAGATAAAATGAGAAGATGGAAATAATCCAAAATATCTCCTCTACTCTAACTGCTGCCACCTTTTCTCTAACTCCTCTACTCTAAACAGCTAATTCTTTTTTTGTTTCTCTGTTGACTTCTTATATCCAAAGTGAGAAAGACCCAGAAATATATAGAAAGTTCATGATTTGTCTTGTTACTTTAACACTTTTCTACTTTTTAAAAAATGTTTCCTTTTGAAATGACTGGGTCTTGCTCTCCACCCAGGCTGGAGTGTGGGGGCACGATCATAGTTCACTGCAACCTGAAATTCCAGGGTTCAAGTGATTCTCCCATCTCAGCCTCCTGATTAGCTAGAATTACAGGTGTGCACCATCTCACCAAGCTAAATTTTTCATTTTTTGTTTGTTGTTGTTGTTGTTGTTGTTGTTGTTGTTCACATGGGGAGGGTCTCATTATGTTACCCAGGCTGGTCTCACACTCCCAGCCTCAAATGATCCTCCTGCGTTGGCCTTCTAGGGTACTGGGACCTAGTCATGAGCCACTGTGACTAGCTTCCTTTTTATTTGTTTGTTTGTTTGTTGTTTATGCACACTGTTGTATTCTCTTATTTTAAATATTTATTTTAAAGATGGGTACAATTCAGGGTTAGGTATACAACTGGTCATACCTGATCTCAAATCAGATGGAGTGGGGTTTTTACTTTTTTTTTTTTTTTTGAGTTGGAGTGTCACTCAGTCGCCCAGACTGGAGTGCAGTGGCCGCTCCTGGCCACCGCAGCCTCGACCTGCTGGGCTCCGGCGATCCTTCCGCCTCAGCCTTCCAAGTGGCTGGAACTACAGGCGTGCACTACCACGCCCAGCTAATTTTTTGATTCATTGTAGAGATGAGGTCTCGCCAATTTACCCAGGTGGGTCTCGAACCCACGGGCTCAGGCAATCCACTCATCTCAGCCTCCCAAGGTGCGGGATTACGGGCTGAGCCACCGAGCCCGGCCCCTTTTTACTTTTTAATGTACGTTTCTCGTTCTCACTTTCTAGGTATCCTAACTTTACTTCTTTCCTTTCTTCCCACTTCCCCCAGTGGCAGCACTTCAGACTCTTAAGTTCTTTCTCATTTACATCTCCCAAACTCCTAATTCCTAATGTACTAATAACTTTCTACATGTTTTTGTATCACCAGACAGGTGGATAATCTTTACATTTATTTTTTATTTTCACAATGATCTTAAGTATTATTATTATACCAATGTTACTAAAGAGGCTATACGACTTATCTGTGATCACCAAACTGATAAAATAGCAAAGCCAAGGTTTAAATACAAAGTTTCTGATTATAAGTTGTATATGCTTTCTGCCGTCACTGTGTTGGTATTTTACTATTTTGTTTAAGTGACTAATCTGAGTTAAGTAGGTTAAGGTGACAATGATTAGCAATCATAGCAGACTTTTCTAAATGCTGACTTAACGTTTAATAGACTTCTTTCATTACAGAAATTGTGTGTGTGTGTATGTGTGTGTGTGTGTGTGTGTGTAAACGAATTACTTTACATCACAGGAAATACTTTTAAGATATTGCCACTACCAAAAAAAGTCATTTTTTAAAAACTCAGGTTCAAATGTAGAAATATTTCAAGTGCCAAAAAAGAATAAATGAGAAACTAGAGTAAACACTGGGGGTTAGAAAAGCTATTTATGAAAAGTCCTCCTTTACTAGGGCCACCTATGGCTTTCAAATGTCACTGGTACTGGTAAATTTGACATCCCAGATATCCCTATCTTTATAATTCCAAATATTCATATATACATTTTTACTAGAATTGCCATTTTTAGCAAATAAAAACACAGGGTGCCCAATCAAATGTAAATTTTAGATAAACAACAAATGTTATCTTAGTATAGTTATGTGCCATGCAATCTTTGGGACAGTCATATACTAATAGTTACTCATTGAATATCTGAAATTCAAATTTAACTGGATGCCCTGTAGTTTACCGGGAACTTTAATTTTTATATCTAATGCTGCAGCCAAATCGATGCTCATACTGATGTTCAGAAAACATAGCAGCCACTAACAGCTAAAAAAAAAAAAAAAGCATCACATTACATAACCTGTTTTTATTTATTTTTATTTTTTGAATTTTTAATTGTTATCTTATGGTTGCACATATTTTAGAAGTGCTATTTTGATACATGTATACAAAGTGTAATGATCAAATCACGGTAATTGGGATATCCATTACTTGAATCATGTATTTTCTCTTTCTGTTGGAAACATTATAATTCTTCTCTCCTGTTTTAAAAAATACAATAAATGATTGTTTATTACAATTTGTGTGCTATACAATTAAATACTATAACTTAGCTCTTCCATCTAATTGTATTTTAAATCTACTTTTAAGTTGTGGCAAAATACACATAACATAAAGTTTACTATCTTAAACACTTTTAAGTGTATAGTTCAGTAGTGTTAATTGCATTCACATTGTTGTATATAACCATTAACTAACAACTCCCTATTTTCCCCTTCCCCCAGTCCCCAGAAACCACAATTCTACTTTCTATCTCTTTTCATTTGACTATGCAGGTACCTCGTATAAGTAGAATCATACAATGTTTGACTTTTTTGTGATTGACTTATTTCACTTCTCATGATATCCTTGAGGTTCATCGTGTTGTAGCATGTTTCAGAATCCCCTTTCTTCCTAAAGTTAACAAATATTCCACTGTACATACCACATTTTGTTTATCCATTTATTTGTTGATGAACATTTTGACAATGCTAATTGTGAGGTTGTTGTGACTAATGTTGCTGTAAACACTGATGTACCAGTATCTCTTTGAAAGCCTGCTTTTAATTGGGTATTGTATTAACCTGCTAGGACTGTCATGACAAAGACCAGAGACTGAGTGAATTAAGCAGTAGAAATTTATTTTCTTACAATTCTGGAGGCTAAAAATCCAAGATTAAGGTGTTGGCAGGATTGGTTTCTGCTGAGATCTCTTTCCTTGGCTAATAGATGGCTGTCTTCTCCTTGTGTCTCCACATAGTTTTTCCTCTATGTAGATCTGTCTTTCAAGTTCATCTTGTTAAAAGGACACTTGTCACATGGGATTAGGGCTCAACCTAATGATCTAATTTTAACTTAATTATCTCTTTAAAGACCTTATCTCCAAATACAATCACATTCTGAGGTATTGGATCTAACACTTCAACATATGAATTTTGTGGAGATACAATCAGTTCATAATGGGTATATACACAGAAGTGAAATTCCTGGATTCTATGTTAATTCTATTTTTAATTTTTTGTAGTGGATGTATTACTTCTTGTTACTACCAACAGTGCACAAAAGTTCTTATTTTTCTACATCCTCGCCAGCAGTTGTTACTTTCTTTTTTCTTTCTTCATACTAGCCATCCTTAGGATATGAGGAAGTATCTGATTATGGTTTTGATTTGTTTTTCGCTTATGATTAGTAATTAAGCATCTTTTTATGTGTTGGTCATTTGTATATATCCTTTGCAAAAATGTTTATTTTTTATATTTAAGTTGTTGGCCCATTTTTTTATTGAGATGTTTATCTTTTATTGCTGTTAAGTTATACAAGTTATTTACATATTCTGGATATTAAGTTATATCAGATACATAATATAAAAATATCTTTTTCTACTCTACCTTCTCACGCTTTGATTATGTTCTTTGATACATAATTTTAAAATTAGTTGAGTTAAATTTGTTTATTTTAATTTTTGTTGCCTGTGTTTTGTGTCATATTTTGAAAAATGTCAAATCCAATGTCATGAAGCTTTTCTCCTATGTTTTCTTCTAAGATTTTAAGAGTTTTAGCTCTTATATTTAGTTCTTTGATCCATTTTGAGTTAATTTTTATATGTGGTGTAAGGTAAGGTCCAATGTCCTTCTTTTACATGTGGATATTCAGTTTTTCCAACATCATTTGCTAAAAAGACTGTCCTTTCCTTGTTGAATGACCTTGGCATCTTAATCAAAAATAATTTGACCATTTATGTAAAGGTTTATTTCTGAACTATTTTATGTCACTGATTGCATGTATATCTTTATTCTAGTATCACACTGTTTTGGTGACTTTAGCTTTATACTAAGTTTTGAAATCAGGAAGTGTGAGATCTCCAACTTTTTTTTTTTTAGTACAGTCTGGCTATTCAGGGTATCTTGAAATTTAATACAAATTTTAGGATGGATTTTTCTGTAGAGACTGCATAAATCTATTATTTGATGAGTAATTATTGTTTATTTTCTAATAAAATTTGTAGAGCTTAGAGTCATTTCTAACTTTTTTAAAATTCTGATATTGTCTGTCTGTGAGAGGTAGAATGCTAAGACACTACCAGCCACAAAGTAGTAACACTTCTGAGAAGGATAACATAAGTCTATAAATCACAAAATGCACAAAAATGTGGATACATGTGTGTATGTCTACTCAAACAGCCATAACAAAATACCACAGACTGGGTGGCTTAAACCATGGCCTCATGGTCGGGAGGATAAAAGTCCGAGATCAAGGTGCTCTCACTGTCGGTTTCTCATGAAGCTTCTGTTTCTGGTTTGCAGATGATTATCTTCTCACTAGGTTCTCAAAAAACCTTTCCTCTATGAAGAGAGAGAGTTTTCCAGTGTCTTTTGTTCTTATAATTTTTCCCACTACTTTTATGGGATTAGAACCCTACCCTTATAATCTTATTTAAGATTAATTGCCTCTTTAAAGTCTCTATCTCCAAATACAGCCACGTTGGGGTTTAGGCTTCAACATATGTTTTGGAGGATGCAATTCAGTCTATAACTACATGAATTTGGAAATAGAGAACGAGGGATATGTCACTAAGTGATAGTCACAGTTTGAAATGGCCAACTCTGCTGTTCTGGACATAACTGGCAAGGCATGTTCAAATGGATTTCCAGAGTCTACTATTAAATTAATAGAATTCATCCAGTGTTCAAATGTGTAAGAAACCAAGTGTTGTAAATAAAAAGCCTAACTACAGCCATTCTATGGCATTCTAAAAGTGACATGCAATGTGTTCTTTACTTTTCTAAAGCACACAAGTAGGAGGAGAACTTTTACAAATACATGCATAACTTTACATTTGGAAAATGAGTAGACGCAAGGACTTGAGTGAGAGGATAGCAATAATTTACCATTCCTTTAATTCAGGGCAAGATACTTTCAAAGCTTCTTGAAAGCACAAACCACTGATTTTTTTTTTATATTGTGAGCCAGTGTATAAGTCACTTGGAAGCAAGAATAATAATTTACTTTTGAAATAAATATTATTCTAACCCCCAGATTTCTTTACTTCCAAAAAGTTAAAGCTAAGCTGAAAACAGCAAAGCTACTTGGTATTGGGGAGTGATGCTACATATAAATACAATTTCAGAATTCCTATGTTAAGGCAAAATAGGTATTTTTACCTTTATAAGAAATGAGAAGTTAACATCTTAGAAAAATAGCTGTGGTCTAAAATTAAATCAAACAGGTATGCTAATTCAGGCAACATCATATAAATCAGAACGCTATAGAGGTTTTCAAATATCACTTAAAACTATCACTTATTTCACCAATATTATGTATTAGCTACATATATCTACAAATTTTTCTTGATGCTGAGTTTACTACATCACTATTTATTAATGCATTTACTCATTTACTTGGTTTCTTGTTTATTTTTGTTTTAATTAATATAGCCTGAATACAAATGATCCCCCACAATTACTTGTAAATTACATGTGCTTGAAGTCACTATTTGGAGTGACAATATTTTTGTAAACTCAGTAAGTTCCAGCTTCAATATTTTTGAGGATAAGTTTATTTCCATTTATTTCATTGTCACAAGTAGAGAGGTTTAAGCATGGATAGCTGACTTGCAAGCAGCTAAAATATAACAAGGGACTTAATTTAAGAATACGATGAATAATTAGCATAACTTGAATTAAGAACTGGAAGAGGTTCCAAATCTATCACTTCCAATGCATGCAACTTTGGGGAAGTAATTTGAGTTAAAATGCCTCTAGATATTTTTTCTTTTTTTTTTTTTCACTATTCAACTAGAAATGATGGTACTTCCTGTCCCATTAAAAAGGATGTTCATAAGAATCAAATGGCTGTAAATATGCTTGACAGAAAATTTCAAGTAGAATTTTTTGAAATATCTTGCATAAAAACATTGTGTATACTTTAGAGACAGATGAAGTTAGAATTATAATCTTTTTTTTTTACAGTTTTGATTTTGATTCTTTTTTTAATAATCAGTATTTTTTAATTATGATATTGTGGGGTACAGTTAAGGGTTAGCTATACAAATATGCTTCATTCAGCCACCCTTGTTGATAAGAGGTGTCTCCCCGTCCCCAGACAGATATTGAGTACCGTTAATCCCATCTCCCTTCCCCTCCCCTCCCCATAGTTTCCCACCACCGTCAGTCATTTTCTTATAGTATTACGTTGCATGTTCAAAGTTCACTATATGAGTGACTTCAGGTACTTTATACAGGGAATAGAGTGTTGTGTCCATTTGAGTTACACTACTCTTAAAAAAAATTTATTGAGGGCAATGCTTACAAAAAATAAAAGGGGGAGCAAGTAGGATTGGGGGAAGGAAGACTTTGGTTGGCAATGCAGGTTATACGAAGTATGATCAGTGTAATAGAGAGCTCTGTTGCAAAAATTGTGTTACAGTAGCCTGGAATAGACAGAAATGGCTGTGTATGAATAAGCCTTTCTGGGGATTTCCCAGGAAGAACATGGTTTCAGCTGGAAGGCTGGGGTGGATCCTGAAGGTACTGCTGATGGAGGCTGTTGTCTATTTGCACTCCTCCACAGATGAACTAGCAAGTTCTCTTTTGAGAGCGCATCTGAGGGTTGCACTTCCCTGCCCACCACCAAGTGTGATGACTAGCTGATTTGACCATGACAATCTGTGAAATTTGGTTCTATCTTGATCATTATGCCTTGGATAGGTTAGGGTGTGTGTGTGTGTGTGTGTGTGTGTGTGTGTGTGTGTGTGTGTGTGTGTGATTTTTTTATCACTTGAGTTGGGATTTGCAAGATGATAGGGAATCAACCAGATAACTTAAACATATATTTCTTTGCAGTAACTAGACAGTACTTTGAGTTGTCTTATTTTAAGGATAAAGTGGTTGTGTTTTGGCTGCATATGGCATTTCAGTAAGGAAGTGTGGGCATGTTTTTAAGGCATATTCTATGTGAAAGAGGGTGTGTGGGGATACTGAGCTTCTAAAAGGGATGAAATTAGTGAAAATCCATTTTGCTATCCAGCATCCATTCATCTTTCTTCTAGCAAAAGTACCCCCACATTTCCTCTGTGGAACCATCCTGCCCTACACAGCCAGTGCAGGTGCTTTAGAGAAAGGTTATTCCTCCCTTGCCTCCAGTAGTGGGCATGGGGAACTGTATTCTCTGTGCCCTAGAGAGTCTACAGAGATAGACACAAGACCCATCTGAGCCAGTGATATGCAATGAGACATTTTTGTCGAGATTGCTGAGTGAAAGTAGTTTTTTGTTTTGTTTTGTTTCTCCTGGACTTGGACCTGGAAATTAGCCTGGAAGCTAATGTCAGCTATCCTGACACCTTGAGGTGTGTGAGAATGAAGTCAAGATGAATGACAGAGTTAAGAGATGGAAAGATATAAGTCCTGGGTGAAATCATGAGACTCTAAATCAATTTTTGCCTGAAGCATGATCCACCCTAGGATTTAAACATCCCCTGTTTTGTGTTGAGATCATCTGGTTAGTATGAACATACACACATACAACACACGGACATGCACACAAGCATTATATACAGTGTGACCCTCAATATCCCTGGGTTCCTCATTCGTGGGTTCAGCATCCTCATACTCAACCAACCACAGATGGAAACTATGGGGTTTGGGAGGGAGAGATGATAAAAAATAGCAATAGAAATTAATACAAAATTTAAAAATACATTATAGGCCAGGCACAGTGGCTCACACTTGTAATCCCAGCACCTAGGGAGGCCGAGGTAAGAGGATTGCTTGAGTCCAGCAGTTCAAGATATGTCTAGGCAAAATAGTGAGACCTCATCTCTACAAAAAATCAGATAATTAACTGGGCATAGTGGCACACAACTGTAGTCCCAGCTACTCAGGAGGCCGAGGCGGATGGATCACTTGAGCCTAGGAGGTCTAGGCTGTGGTGAGCTGTGATCAGATCACTGCACTCCAACTTGGGTGAGAGAGTGAGACTCCAACTAAAAAAAAAGTATGATAACTATTTCCATAGTGCTTACATTGTATTAGGTATTGTAAGCAATGTAGAGATGATTTAAAGTATGGGGAGGCTTTGTGAAGGTTATATGCAGATAATACACCATTTATATAAGGGAATTGAGCATCCACAGATTTTGGTATTCTCAGGGGTTCCTGGAACAAATCCCCCACAGATACCAGCTAGGACTGTGTATGTCCTCTGTTCCAATGTATTTATTTCGACATATATTTCTATATATTACATGTATTTTTATATATTAAAAAGCATGAGTTCACACTGATATCACCAATTCAAATTCAATACCATGAGTTTATTATTTTCTTTCTTTTCCTATATATAATTCTCTTATTTGATAGCAAGAAACTTGGTTTTCATTATCCTCAATATATCAACTTATTTGCTTGACTCTGAAGAATTATGTATGTAGCCAATCTCCCATTGTGGCCACCATAACTCCTCCCCTGTCTCTCCACTTGGAATCCGACATCCCTTACTGTGTCAGATCTACTGTGTCACTACCCTTCTACTCCTAGGTAAACACTCTTCTTACTCTGCCTGGGAGCTGGTACCTGGTGCCATGTTGGTACCGATGCCATCTTATACAGATATCCTCTTCACTCCACTATGGCTTTAACATACTAAGCTGGGTCACCACGGCTCGGTAGTATTCCATACCATGAATGTACCATAGTTGTTTAACTATTTGCTTATTGAAGGACATGCTGGTTATTTTACAGTGCTGGGCTATTACAAATAAAGCTGTTATGGATATTTGTGTGCATGTTTTTGTACAACATAGGTCTTAACTTTTCTGAATGAATGTCTAGGAACACAACTAATGGGTCATATGGGTAAGGGTATGTTATGTTTTTTAGGATCTGCCAAATTTTTCAGAGTGGTTTCACCATTTTACATTCTCACATTCTACTGGCTTTTTCACTAAGTTTTTCAGAAAGGGGAGGGAAGGACAAGAGAGGGAATTCAGAAGTAAGGGAAGGAAAAGAGGAAAAGGAAGAGTTGGTCAAAATCATTACCAATATTTAAGCTTTTGGTTTCTCTAATTTTTTTCTTTTAACCTAGATTTCAGATTTTCAGACTGTTTTCACATAATTTTATTTTTTATTTCTATAATATTTTCTAGTAAAAGTGCTTTTTACCTGCTCTTTCTAGCATCATTCTTTAATATTTGTCCATTAAAAAGTGTTAAGTGGGCAACCCCCTCAGATTCCTCCCACTGTGGGAGCCTTTCTGTCCTGCTTTCTCACTTAAAGTCTTAAGTTTATTGAGCAATAATTTATATACAGTAGAATTCACTTCTTTTAGGTGTACAGTTATAAGAGTTTTGACTAACACATATAGTCGTATAACAACCATCACTGTCAAGATGTAGAACACTTTTAGCCTTAAAATGTTCCATGGTGCCTCTTTATTAGTCAATTCCTCCCTTATCTCCAATTCCTGTCAATCACTGATTTGTTTTCTGTCGTATAGTTTTACCTTTTTTAGAATGTCATACAAATGGAATCATACTTTGTCTTGCCCTTTAAGTCTGACTTCCTTCATGCAGCATAATGTATTTGAGATTCACTCATGTCGCTGCATGTGTTAGCTCATTTGTTTTTCCTGCTGAGTGCTATTCCAAGTATGTATGTACAAACGTTTATCTACTTACTAAAGAACATTGGCTTGTTTTCAGGTTTTCCTGGTATTTTTCAAAGTGAATTTTACAAATACCTCCTGATTTCTTTCTTTCTTTCTCTCTCTCTTCTATTTTCTGAGTTAGAGTTTTGCTCTGTCGCCCAGGCTAGAGTGCAGTGGCAAACTCACAGGTACTGCAGTCTCGATCTCCTGGGCTCGGGCAATCTTTCTGCCTCAACTTTCCAAGTAGCTGAAACTATGGGAACACAACACATGCCCAGCTAATTTTTTTATTTATTGTAGAGACGAGGTCTCATCAAATTATCCACGCTGGTCTTGAATCTCCAGTCTCAGGCAACCCTTTTGCCTCTGCCTCCCAAAGTGCTGGGATTACAGGCATGAGCCACCATGCCCAGCAACTTCCTGATTTCTAAACAATTCTTTTATAATATTAATCATTTTCCCTTACAACTTTACATTGCTTTTGATTTGCTTGCCATATCTACCTTCTTGTTTCTAAGTGTGTGTGTGTGTGTGTGTGTAACTGTGTTATGTTTGTCATTGGTTAATTCTATTAGTCTCTTTAAAAACCAGTTTTTGATTTTATTTATCAAATACATTTTTAATTTACTTGTATATGTTTTTGGTTGTATTTCACTGAGCAATTAAAATTTTTTCTTTCCTAAAGTGGGTGCAGTGGTGTGTGCCTGTAGTCCCAGCTACTCAGCAAGCTGAGGTGGAAAGATCACTTGAGCCCAGGAAATTGAGGCCAGCCTGGCCAACACAGCTAGACCTCATCCCGAAAAAAGAAAAAGAAATTCTAAGATCTTAAATTGAATGCTAATTGTCTTTTCTGTTAATAATAAAGACTTTTAGCCGGGCTCGGTAGCTCAGCCTGTAATCCCGCACTTTGGGAGGCTGAGGTGAGTGGATTGCCTGAGCCCGCGGGTTCGAGGCCCGCCTGGGCAACTTGGCCAGACTCATCTCCACAATAAATCAAAAATTAGCCGGGTGTGGTAGTGCGCGCCTGTAGTTCCTGCTACTTGGAAGGCTGAGGCGGAAGGATCGCCGGAGCGCAGCAGGTCGAGGCTGCGGTGGCCGGGAGCAGCCACTGCACTCCAGTCTGGGCGACAGAGTAAGACTCCAACTCAAAAAATAATAATAATAATAATAATAATAATAAAGACTTTAAAAAGATAAGTTATTCTGCATTTTATGTTTTTTGAGGAGTATGAGGGTACCCCAAAAAACTGGAATTATCTTTTGGAGGGTGGGCCCCTTGTAGTATGCTTGGAATGTATTCCTCCAGATCAAACTGTCAAATGAAATTTTTATCTGGAAGTTTTGAGAAGGTTGTGTCATGATTTATGGAAGAAACATCCCAGTTATGGCAAACAGGTGACTGGTTCTTCCACCATAACAACGCATCTGCCCAAGCCATGCTGAGTATTCTGCAGATTTTGACCAAAAATGAAATGACCCCTGTGCCCATCCTTCCTTTTCATTGGATCTTGCCCAAGTGACTTTCTTTTTTGTTTCCCCGATGAAAAAAAAAGTCCTCAGAGGGAAACATTTTGCAGATGTGGAAGAAATGAAACAAACAAAAAAATGGCAGAAGCACTAAAAGGTATCAAAATTGACTAGTTCAAAACTGTTTTGATCAATGGAAGAAGTATCTTGATAGGTGTATTGTTTCAAACGGAGAGTACTTTGAAGGTGACTGAAGTTTAAACATGTAAGAATAAGCACATAATTTTTAATAAATACATTCCAGGTTTTTTGGGTCTCCTGGTACAGTTGTCCCTCAGTATCTACATGGGATTGTTTCCAGACCCCTGAAGATACCCAAATCTATAGATACTCAGGTTCCTTATATTAAATGGTGTAGTATTTGCATACTAACTACCCAAAACCTCCTGCATGCTTTATTTTCGAAAATTATTTTTATTTTTGTAGAGACAGGGTTCACTATGTTGCCCAGGCTGCTTTTGAACTCCTGGGCTCAAGTGATCCGCCTAACCTTGTTCTTCCAAAGTGCTAGGATTACAGGTGTGAGCCACCATACCCAGTCCCATACTTTAAATCATCTCTAGATTATTTATAATCCCTCACATGATGTAAATACTATGTCAATCACTGCTAATTTTTATTCTTTTTTGAGTGAATATTTTTGGTCTGAGGTTTGTTGAATCTGTGGATGTGGAACCCATGGATATGGAGAGCCAATTATACTTTTATCATCATCAATCATCATCATCATCATCATCGACATCATTATTTATTTTGAGTTGGAGTCTCACTCTGTCACCCAGGTTGGAGTGCAATGGCACGCTCATGGCCACCACAGCCTTGACCTGCTGGACTCAGGCGATCCTTTTGCCTCAGCCTTTCAAGTAGTTGGAACCACAGGTGTGTGCCACCATGCCTGGCTAATTTTTTTGTTTATTGTAGAGAGGAGGTCTGACCAAGTTGCCCAGGCTGGTCTCAAACCCCTGGGCTCAGGCAATGCTCTTGCCTCCACCTCCCAAAGTGAACCACTGTGCCTGAATATTATTATTTTTAAATGGACTTTTATTGTGTTTTTAATTTTCTCCTTGATAAGTCTACTTTTTAGAGGAATTAACTTTTTTCACATAAGTAGTTGGTTTTTTATTTTATATTTTTGTTATTAACTTCTGTTTTTATCACAACTGAGTGAAACGGACTTTTACTGTGTTTTTAATTTTCTCCCTGATAAGTCTATTTTTTAGAGGAATTAACTTTTTTCATATAAGCAGTTGGTTTTTTGTTTTATGTTTTTGTTATTAGTTTCTGTTTTTATCACAACTGAGTGACCTAGAGATCATTTTTAAAAAATGATATATAATAGTTGCACATATTTGGGGGTTACATGTGATATTTTAATATCTGTATATAGTTTACACAATGTATCCCATGTACAAGTGTGTACACAGTGTTTACAGATATCAAAAAAAGGTTAGTGGGATGTTGATCATCTTGAACATTTATCTTCTCTTTGTCTTGGGAAATTACAGTTCTTTTGTTCTAGCTATTTAAAAATCTACAATAAGTTATTGTTAACTCTAATTTTCCTACTATACTATAAGGATTCTAGGACTTATTCCTTCTACCTGACTGCATTTTTGTGCCACCCATTAACTGAGTTCTCTTCATCCCCCTCCCTTCCCTTTCCCTCTGAGCCTCTAATAACCACCATTCTACTTTCTACATTCACAAGATCCACTTTGTTTTAGCTCCTACATTGAGTCTTTCTGTGCCTGGCTTGTTTCACTTAACATAGTGACCTCCAATTCCATCTATGTTGCTGCAAATGACGGGATTTCATTATCTTTATGGCTGAATAATGTTCCATTGTGTATATGTATACCACATTTTCTTTATCCATTTATCCATTGATGAACACTTAGTTTGATTCCATATCTTGGCTATTGTGAATAGTGCTGCAGTAAACATGGGAGTACAGATCTCTCTCTGACATACTGTTTTCCTTTCTTTTGGCAATATACCCAGAAGTGGGATCGGTGGATAATATGATAGTTCTATATTTCTGCATTGTTTTCTGAGGAAACTCCATACCGCATTCAATAATGGTTGTACTACTTTGCAGAGAACGGTTTGTATGCATTATAAATACAGGTCCTCTACTTTATTTAATTTATTCCAGATATCAATTAAGTCTATATTTGAACATGTTGGGGCCTGTTACACAATACTTCATGCACGTGCTCATTATTGACATTGAGTAATTAAAATCTCCAACATAATTTTGATTCTGTCAATTGCCTTTATTTCTTTGTTTTTGTTTTTTTTTTTTTGGAAAGCAGGATTTATTGAGAAGACAGAAAAACTCCCAAGTGGGAGGGGACCTGAGAGGGTTGCCCAATTGCCTGTATTTCTAACAAACAGATATTCACTGAGGTTTTGCCATTTGGCTCCAACAATTCTTCTCTACCCAACTTTTGCCACTTTCCTAGGTTTTTTTTCCTTTTTCTTTTTTCTTTTTGAGTTGGCGTCTCACTCCCTCACCCAGGCTGGAGTGCAGTGGCACACTCACGGGCACCCCAGCGTCGACCGGTCGGACGCAGCTTTCCACCTCAGCCTTTCAAGTGGCCAGAACTATAGGCGTGTGCTACCACGCCCAGCTAACTTTTAAATTTTTATTGTAGAGACAAGGTCTTGTCATGTTGCCTAGGCTGGTCTTGAACCCCCAAGCTCAGGCAATCCTCTCTCCTCGGTCTCTCAAAGTGCTGGAATTACAGGCTTAAGTCACCGTGCCCAACCTACTTTCCCAGGTTAATTACACATTCCATTTCCAAGTTCCTTAATCTTTATTCCAACTACTACTTCCTTTCGACAACCCACTTGCCCAGCCACATCCTTGACCTGTTATGATTTAGGATTCTTCTACCTTTGACGTCACACTCTCAGAACACATCCTCCTCTCAATTCCTGACTCCCACAAGGCAGCTGCCCTCTAGCCTTTCTCTTTCTTCTAGTTAATCTTATCCCATTTCAGAATCTCTTTCTTCTCAACTCAACTTTACCCTCATTGTCAGCCCCTTCAACTGTGTTCCCACTAGTATCTTCAATTTCCTTCCCCTCCTGTCTTTCTACTATATCTGCCCTCCAAATCCCCTCCCCCCCATTAATACATGCATCTGCCTTCTCGGCTACTATCTCCAGGTGCTGCAGAATTAGTAAAGACTCTTGATTGACAATGAACATTCAACTGGATCTAAATCCAAAAAGGAAATAAATATGAAGACACATCTGTGCCTTTAGAGAACCAAAGGCCAAGAATATAGGTTGACTTTTAAAGGAGCTGAATCAGTACTTCTCTTTTCAGTTTTCGTCTTAGCTTCTCTCTTCCTGACTGCTTTTTTCTTGTCTTGCTGGCCCTCTAAAACAACTTTGTCTTCTCCCACAGTCACATGGGAGTTCTCTACTATACATCTCCTCTGTTAAAGCAATGTCAAGAGCCGGATATGGTGGTATGCGCCTATAATCCTAGCTTCTCAGAAATTTATAGTAAACATACATTTTTATAAAAAGAAAATAATTCGCAGCAACTTGGATGAATTTGGAGTTAATACTACTCAGTGATCTATCACAGAAACAAAGAACAGAGTACCACATGTTCTCACTCATAAGTGGGCCCTGAACATTTGCCATAATACTATAAGAAAGGGATTGGCAGTAGCAGGATATGGCTGGGGAGGGGGTGGGGAGAACACAATATCAATAAGGGTACCTGATCTCAAACCAGGAGGATCACCTGAGTCCAGGAAATGAAGTTTGCAATGAGCTCTGATCTCATTGCTACACTCCAGCCTGGGTGACAGAGCAACCACTTGCCTGCAAAAAAGGGGAAAAAAAGTGAAACTGATACTAGCATTTTTTAGTCTTAATATCTAATTGCTAATTCCTAGGGAAAGAGCTCTGATTGGCCCAATTTGGTGGGGATCTGCTCTAGACAGATTGACTAGGGCCAGAAGAACTGGGTCATATTTTATAAAATGATAGCTTAGGGCAACCCCTTTGGGTCCCATCCCACTGTGGGAGCTTTTCTGTCCTCTTAATAAATCCTGCTTTAAAAAAAATGATAACTAGGCACTCACAGCTGTTACAATGTGCTTATCCGTGAACCTATTGCCAGGGAGGGTAGGATATGCTGTACATGAGTACATGTACAGTGTTACATGGACTTATGAAATCCACTGTATGGCTAGAGGAATACTAGGCCCTGATTAAGCTAGTTCTAGTTACATGCCCACCAGTAGAGGTCAATATGGTCCAAGCCCACCTGAACCACATAGAATTAGAGTAGGTGAGACAAGGGTCTTCTGAATAAGGAAGAGCAATGACTGTCTGACACAGTTGCTAAATGACAGCAGATCATCCGGAAGCTGTGAAATCTCCTGGTGATTAGTTACCGTGTATTTATTGCAACTTTAGTATGTCCAGGGCCAGGCTATGAGCTGAATACATTTTTACTGTGTGTTTTCATTGCTTTATTTGAAGTTTTATTTTTTATTTTAATTAATTAATTTATTTTTGAGTCGGAGTCTCACTCTGTTGCCCAGGCTGGAGTGCAGTGAGTGGCACACTCGCGGCCACCACAGCCTCAACCTGCTGGGATCAGGTGCTCCTTCCACCTCAGCCTTCCAAGTAGCTAGAATTACAGGCTCGCACCACCACGCCTGGCTATTTTTAAAATTTATTTATCGTAGAGATGAGGTCTCACCATGTTGCTCAGGCTGGTCTCAAACCCCTGAGCTCAGGCAATTCTCTCACCTCTGCCTCCCAAAGTGCTGGGATTACAGGTGTGAGCCATTGTGCCGGGCTATTCAAAGTTTTTTTTTTTCTTTTTTTTTGTTTAACCATAGGGCACTCATGGCTTTTGTCTGGGGGAAAAATGCTTTCACTAAACACTCTCTCTTAGCTGCATATCTCTTTGGTTTCTTTCCAAATATT
>CAUYQG010133955.1:0-22792 GCA_963574415.1 Tarsius wallacei | reverse complement strand
AACCCGCGGGCTCAGGCAATCCACTCACCTCAGCCTCCCAAGGCGCGGGATTACAGGCTGAGCCACCGAGCCTGTCTTGTTTCCAACTTTAAAAGCAAAATCCAACTCAGCTGAATGTCATCCATCACCTTTCATGCACTGCCCTGGCCTCTCACTTTCCCTGACCCATTTAAAATATTTCAAACAAAATCATGGTGTGAGCACCAGTGGTCCAGATTCCAAAATGAAGGAAGAGTCCTGTGAGTTCTAAAAGAGAGGGACCTGCACATTCATGGAGTAAGTGTTCATTATCTTTCAGGGCAATTTGTTGTAGCAACAAAATGGGGAGAGAGGAGATTCTTAAATGACCCACAATAAAAGAAAAGTTGACTAAAATATTACACATTAATATGCTGGAAGATTACCTAGGTATTAAAAGTTATGTTTGCCAAAATTGTGCTAAAATATGAAAAAAAAAAAAAAACCTTGTTTATAGTATCAAATTATAAAACCAGAATGCAAAAGTTTATAATCTCAGCTATTTAAAAGGAATTCTTTTTTTAAAAAAAGGAGAAAATACACCAAGATATTAAGAGTTAACTGTGTTCCCTGAAACATAGTATCAAAAACTCCATGTACCAGAACTTGTATACTATTATTCAGATATGCAAAATGATTTACTTGTCTTTATTTTCTATAAAGGGAACTCATCAGTCATTCCTATTGATGACTGGGGGAGGAAGAGGAGTAATTTTCCATTTAAAAGTAACTTGGCTTCTTTAGATTTGGAAAAAAAAAAAAAAAGCATTTTTGGAGTAAACACTCAGTCCATTTTAAGCCCAACTATCTATCCAAATAGTTTCTTCCCTGTTCTGGATGTCCCTTCCCATTCCTCCTTCCCAAGATGCTATCCAGGCATGGTGAGAAGAAGAGTCCAGAGTGGTCAGCTCTGCTATGCCACATCTGCTCCCTGATGCAGGGTGGCGGGCCTAGTCTCTGGGCTCTGCAGGTCCTATACTAGATAGAGTCCACTGACTTGCAGATGATGTCTTTCAATGTATTTGTGTGCTGTGAAAGAACCCATTAGCAAAGACCATGACCTTGACTGAACCAATGATCAAAAGGTGGCCTTCTTATCATTAAACCTAGGCTTCCTCTGGTCCACAGCCCTTCCAAACACTCTCTAGAAACCTACAGAGAATTTGAGGCCCCAGGAAAATGGGACACAGTCTCAGGCCTTTCCATCCAGAGTCTTCTCTCGACTACATCAAAAATTGGACAGTGTCTTGTTGCTCATCTGAGACTTTTATAGGTTGTGGTTTTCCAAGTATTGACTCTGAGAAATAGGAGTCAAAACCCCCACCCTTACCCAAATTTCAATCTAGAGAGAAAAGCCATGACACTCACCTCCAATTTTCTGCTTTCTTTCTCCCTCTTCCCTGGTTCCTCCATGGATAAGATCCTCTTTTATGTTTGGTGGGATTTCCCTTGTTTCACATCTTCTGATCCTTTCTATACTATGAAACTCAGATAAAAATTCTATGATACACATGTGTGAGATGTGGTTCTTGTAATGCAACAGGAAGGTTTTAGACACTGAAATTTAGACACTCTCTCTCTCTCTCTCTCTGTCTCTCTCTCTCTGTCTCTCAAAAGTCTTCTTTTCTTGATCTGAAAAGAGAAAGTCTAAAGTCAAGAATGTTCTTGGATAGCATATGCTCCCTTCAAAGAAATAAATGCCAATTTGATTAATGGGAAACCACAAGACAATTATGATATTGGAAACAATATTGATGTAATATTTCAAAAACAAGGCCGGGTTCAGTGGCTCAGCCTATAATCCCAGCAATTTGGGAGGCCAAGGTGAGTGGATTGCCTGAGACCGCAGGTTCGAGACCAGCTTGGGCAACTTGGCAAGACCTCATCTCTACAATAAATAAATAAAAATTAGCAAGTCAAGATAGTGCACACCTATAGTTCTGGCTACTTGGAAGACTGAGCGGAAGGATTGCCTAAACCCAGCAGGTTGTCACTGGGGTGGCCATGAGTGTGCCACTGCACTCCAGTCTGGGCAACAGACTGAGACCCCAACTCAAAAAAAAAAAAAAATTCTCACTACATGTTTATTATTGTATATAATTCTCACAATGAAAAAATTATTCTTTCTATTTTGGGGGTGAAAACTTGGCTTGAAGAGGGAACTTGCCAATAATCACATGGCCAATTAAAGGTAGAGACAAGATTAGAACCTCTGCTCTAACTCCAAAGTTGGAACTCTTAAACACTCATGGAATTGTCTTTTGATTAACCATAATACTAGTAAAATAGAACTAGAAAATAATATTAAAATTCAGATTAAGACTTAAATTCAATCATTCTCAATCCTGGATGCATAGGCCCCACCTCAGATCAATCAAATCAAATTATCTGGGGGTGAAACCCAGGTATTGGTGCAGGTTAAAAGTTCCTCAGGTGATTCTAATGTGATTGACTGAGAGCCAATACCAATGTTTTCAACCTTTCCTAGTGCTTTTGACAAGAGGAACAGTTGTCTGGTTTTGTAAATTTGCACTCTATCTGTATATCCCTGCCAGTGTAGAAAAGATAAAATAGTTAAAAACAGGCAGATTGCAGGTGAGATAAGAACAAAAAAACCCCTAAAATTCAGTCAATACAATTGCTAGTGCTCAAGTTAATTAAACTTTCTGAAAGATCACATGGATTCTTTTAGAAGATATTATCTGGTAATTTGCTATACCCAACCATATCAGTAAATAGCATTTGGCTTATACCTCTACTCACAAATCATTTGGGATAAAAGAGAAGGAATGACTTCAAACTGCAAGATATTCTTAATGTAACCAGCCACTTAACCCATCTTTTGCCATATTTTAACTCATCCCATCCCCACCTCCCAACTCCCAAAAGTGGTGTGTGTATACAGATGCAATCAGTCATTTTAGTAAATGTCTGGTGTTAATCAAAGGAAACATCTGATGATCTTTTGAAAATTAACTAAAGTTCATAGTTTAAGGTTCACTTTTTGAATTCTACAGTTCTATGGGTTTTGACAAATGCATAGTACATGTATCCACCACTACAATATACAGAATATTTGCACCACCCTGAAATTCCCTCTTTGTTTTATCTATGTATCCATTTTCCTCTGCCTTCTCCCCCTGAAGTCCTGGCAAAACTGATCTTTCTACTGCCTCTGAAATTTTATCTTTTCTAGAATGTTGTATAATAGGAATCATAGAATTTGTAGCTTTTTAAGACTTTTTTCATTTAGCAATGTGTATTTAAAACTCATCCATGTCTTTGTATAGTTTAATGGCTCATTTTTAAATTGTAGCTTAATATATAATTCTGGAGTGGAACCATTTCCTTTCAGCACTTTAAAGACCTCATTCCATTAACTCTTGACTTCCATTGCATATGCTGAAAAGTCAGTTGTATGTCTTGTTGTTTGTTGAAAGTAACCTTTTTTTTTTTTTTTTTTAATTTCTTTCTTTCTCTGATTGCTTTTAAGATTTTTAACTTTGGGTTTGGTTTTATGCAGTTTTATTCAGAGAGGCCTAGATGTGATTTATTTGAATTCATTCTGTTTGGAGTTTAGAAACCTTTTGAATTTTAACAGATTTCATATCTTTTTTCCATTTTCAGAAATCCTTGGTTAGTAACTCTTCAAATATTAGTTCTGCCCCATTATCTCTCTCTTTACATTTTTAAACCTTCATTGGACATATTTCACTTTGTTCCATATGTCTCCTACATTTTTGCTTTATTTCTATCTTTTTTCCCATGTTTTCGTTTGACTATTTTCTATTGACCTGTCTTTAAATTCACTGCTTATCTCTTCCACAATCTAATGTGCTGTAAAGTCTATGTATTAAGCTCTTGGTTATAGTTATTTTTATTTCTATAATTTCCACTTAATTATGTTTTATAAATTATTGTCTTGTAAATTTTTTCATTTTGTCATCTTTTTTAATATATCGATCACAGTTACTTTTAACAAACTTTTTAATTTTAAAACATATTTACAGAAAATTGCAAAATAGTAGAGAGATTCCCATATACTTCACACTATTATTAATATCTAACATAACCTTGGAGTGTAGAGCATTTCTTAAACATAATTCAACAAGGAAAAATAGTGAATAAATCTGACTATACTATTTTTTAGTTTTGCATAACAAAAGACACCATAAGACAAGTTAAAAGCATAAGATACAGATTAGGAGAAACATTTTCAAACATAACCACAAGGAATTAATAAACAGAATAACTTTCTTTAAACTCTCTCAAATGAATAAGAAAAAATCAAGTCAGTTCACAGACATAGAATGGTCAAGAAACGGATAAAATGATGCTTAGTTTTTTTCAGTAGTAATAAAACAATGCAAATTTTTAAAACTCATAAAATTGACAAAACAATTAAAGCCTAACAATATTATAAGATGGCAGAGATATGAAACTATAGGAACTTTGATATAAGGCTAATGAGAATGTAAATTGTTTTTATGAAAAAAAGACTTGAGAGAGCAAGTTAGCAATATCTTATAAAGTTGAAGCTGTGTACATCCTAAAACCTAAGAATCTCTAGGCATCTGCTGTAGTGAAAATCTTGCATCTGCTGATGAGAGACATGCATAAGGGGGTTCTTATAGCAATCATTCAACATACTTAAAAATTAGAAACAACCAAGATATATTAATAAGAGGACCTCTAAATCTTCTTAGCTAAATTGAGCTATATTCAATTTAATACTGAATTATATTTATACAGTGAAATAATACATAATAGTTAAAATATTGAGCCCAGTCGGAATCAGTGACTCAGCCTGCAATTCCAGCACTTTGGGAGGCCAAGGCATGTGGATTGCCTGAACCCATGGGTTTGAGACCAGCCCAGGAAACTTGACAAGACCTTGTCTCTATAATAAAAATAAAATAAAAAAGAAAATAAAATATTGAGCCAATCACATATTAATCAACATAGACAAATCTCAAAACCAAATATTGGCTGTAAAAGAGTATGTTTTTTGCAAATTTGTAATTATGTAAAACACACAGAGGTGTTCTATATATTTGGAGGCACCTAAATATTTAGTTAAAAGTATAAAAATGCATGAGATTGATAGATATACAATCAGAATAGATTTTGCTTCATGGGAAAAAGAATTGGGATCAGAGATGAGTTTTAACTCTACATGTAGCATGTTATTACTTTTAAAAGTGAAAAGAGCAGAACATGGTGGCTCACGCCTGTAACCCCAGCACTTTGGGAGGCCAAGGCGCGAGGACTGCCTAAGTCCAGTAGTTCAAGACCAGTCTAGAAAACATGGCAAGGCCTCATCTCTACAATAAATCAAAAAATTAACCGGGTGTGGTGGCACATACCTGTAGTTGCAGTACTTTGGAAGGCTGAGATGAAAGGATCACCTGAGCCCAGCAGGTTGAGGCTGCAGGCTGTGAGCATGCCACTGCACTGCAGCCTGGACAACAGAGTGACACTCCAACTCAAAAAAAGAAAAGAAAAATATGAAGCACATATTGCAAAAAGAATATTATAATTGCATGTGTTTGAACTTTTCCATAAGTTTTTTAATATATGTGAGAAAAGGAATGTATAAGAGTACATGCCAGGACAAGTTTCTGTTAAATATCCAAGAGCAGTTTAGGAACGCAACTTCTTTAAGGGTGTGTATTATTTGGGTAGTTTCCACAGAGACCCAAAACTACTGTGGATCAAACAAGACAGAAGCTTCTCTTCCATATTCACATTGAATGAGCTGGTGTCAAGGCCAGAGGGCTAGTTCTGCCATCTTCAACAAAGGGTTTCCATCTCTAGCACCCTCCACCACATCTACAGAACAGTCAGAAAACCATCTGGGAGGGAGCACTTCATTCCTTTCAAGGGTACAATGTGAAATTGCCACGCATTTCTTCCTCTCACATCCCACTGGTCAGAACTTTCTCACTTGACCATATCTTGTTGTTTGGGAATGTGGGAAATGTAGTCTCTGGCTGAGAAATCATGTGCCCATCTAAACTCTTCAGTTCGCTTATTTAAGGGAGAAGAGAAGAATGGCTATCACTGGACCACTAGCTGCCTCTGCCATGGGATGAGTAAAGCGGAGCCACAACAGAGGTAGAGTGAGGGCATTGACAAAGAGGAAACATGTCTTTCTGTCCTTATTTCAAGATGCAGCCCCACAGAGTTCCTGCTCATCTTTCTTCCCATAGCTTCCTTAGCTCTGTCCTTTCCACAAGTACCTTCCATGAGCTAGACACTGTTTGAGGGGCTGAAGGTTCAGAGTTGAAATGACACAGACTCTGTCATCAAGAGTAAAACACTACTGTGATAACCCTGATCAGCACTAAAATGGTGACATACATGGTTTAATCTAGGCATTGGGAGGTCCCATGGGCAAGACGAAGGGCGGAGGGGTTATGAAGACTTCCCTGTGATGTCTTTCCAGGCTTTACAGAGAAAGTGGCCCCAGGACTGAGGCTAGGAGTTTGAATAGGGGGCTGTCAGGGAGATGAATGAGGTTCTGACCAAAGGGAATAAAATATGAAAAGGTAAGAGAATGAGAAGCATAACACGTTCAGAAAAACAAAGAAGTTCCTTGTGGATGTAAATTAACAAGCCAGTGAACCGGAGACAAAGCTAGACAAGTTAGGCAGAGGTCAGATCACGGAGAGTCTTTCATTCATGCAGAGGAGTTCCAACTTCATCCTGCATGTGTGGAAGGAATCACTGGCAAATTTTGAACAGGAAAGGGACGAAATTTGATTTGTTGGGAAGATCACTCTGATTGCAATTTGGAGAATGAACCAGAATAGAGGCATACTGACTGGAGACAAAGACAGGAGACAATTCTGGGGACACAAGAGAGGAGTTCAGTTTGTGACTTGTTTGGTGTGAGGTCCCTATGGGACACTCAGGGGATATGGCAGTAAATATCATGTTGGACACCCAGGCATGGAACTTGAGAAAGAAGTTCTGGCTTCCGTGGTGTGCTGCTCCTTCAGTAGGCAGTTTCTGGCACAGATAAAATGTTTTTGAACCCCAGCACTCTTTCTGGTTTCTCAGTTCCTGGTGGCCGGTCTGCCACTTCATGACAATCAGAATTCTGGTGTCCCAGCCTGTCCTCTCCACCACCCTAGTTAATTGTCCCTACATTATACAACATTGATGACAGCATAGTGCTGAGAAATCAAATCTAGTTGAACACCTTACTAACGGAGCAAGGTTAGACTGAAGGGAGACCTCTGAGGTGCACACCGAGCTCTACGTTTGGCCTGTCATTCAGCGGTTTTATCAGACAAGATGCAGACAGACAGGATGTCTTTAACCAATTTCTTGGTTACACAAAGACAGAAGAGACAAGTTTGTAGATGTCAGAATGAGAATTCAGAGAGAACGAACTATGCTAAAATCAACAAGATAAAATATAATGGAGAAACACATAAAAGTCTGTCAAATAAATTTGTTCAAGTAAATGAACTGCAAAGTAAAATCATGGGAGAAAACCCACTAAAGATATTTGGTAGCCAGAAAATCTAATCCTTATAAAAGACCCTGAAAAACTGTATCTTGAGCATAAGGAACACCATTTCTCAGAGTTCTGCAGCAAAACAAACCTGACTTCACTTTCCAGTGTGATGGCTACCACTTTAAACAAAGTAGGTGACGTACTTTTCCCTTTAAGTTACTATTCTGTTCTTTGGGGACTTCCACATGCACCCATCCTGTATTCTGTGGATGCCCAGCTACATTTCCTTATATAAATATCTTTCTAGACATGCTATGTCATAATACATGCTAATCTATGTATTTTTATAGTTACTAAGCAAGACTAAATACAGTGTCCAGACAATAATCTGATCATTCTTATTCTTAATAGGTCTCCCCTGAGTAATGTTCACATAGCACACAGTGCTTCTCCCACAAACTTTCATCGCCGTTATAATTCATTATTTTAATGATTTTCAGTGTCAGTAAGCTCCAAGTCTGACTGCTTCACCAGTGTATCTCAAGCAACCCATACAGAGCTGGCCCTCTGTGGGGACAGGATGAATCTTTATACAAGGAGCAAATAAATTAATGAAAAAATATACCATAGGCACCCAGCAAGAATGATAACCTGTTTTAGTAACACAAGGTCTTTTTAAAGGTCTTTCTTGTGCAACTGTCATATGGTGGGAAAATAGATTACTTTAACCACTGTTTCATTAATTGATCATCTAATTGCTAGTGTCCATATCGTCAGTTACTTCTAGTCAGATAACCTATATACCTCTAGTCATCTGAAATAAAGGGCTTGCTTGATAGAGAAAAGTAGCAAAACATAAATAATATTGTCACATTCCCTCCTACACTATAAAGTTTTCTAGTATAACTTTATATTTCTAAAGGAGGGAGGAACAAATCCTTTAGTCTCCTCTCTCTTTTTTCTTGTCTCACATCCATTTTCAATTTTTAGCTACGAAAAAAGATATACTGTTAAAATCCCAGGCAAGAGTCTTTATGCATAAACCATGAAAAAAAAAAGACTATTTGTTATACAAGGACTGGTTTGGCTATGAACAGGAGAAAGATGGAAAGAAAGAGGGTTTGGAGGTGATTCAGAGAAAACCGACAGAATGTGGCGGAAACTATCCACATCAATTCCCTTTGGAGCAGCGCCTGCCCATTTTATCACAGATTCCACAGGCAGCGAGTGATTTGGCTCTGCCAAGACACTCAACTACAGCAAATCAAAAATTCTCTCCGCTGAGCTTTCATTGAGGATTCAGTGTCAAGTAAGCACAGGTCTTTCATTTTCACAGTGGCCTTTAATTAAGGTGTTTCAGTTCACATTTGTACTGTAAACTGTACCATTAAAAGCTGCCATTTAAAATTTTTGCTAGCAATCAATTCCACTGCTCTAACAGGAAAAAAAAATGTCATTCAGAAATGACTGTCATGCAGGATTTTTGAACTAGTTGTCAGCAATCCTCTTCAAAATTCATTTAGTAGAGACCAATCCAGGTGCTTGCCCGCCTAAATATTGGAAATATTCACCAACTCACTGAATTTCTTAATTTCCAGAATGCCAGAAATCTAGCTGTCCCTTATCTCTCACCAACAGATCAAAGTGGCTTCAGAAGATGACCAATTCCTCCCTTACCCTCAGGAGGACTAACCAGTCAACTGAGCATTCAAAGCTTCATATCACATCCAAACTCAAGCAAGACGTCCTACTTGCTCTCACACTTGATGACATCATGGCGCTGCTTTGCTTTCTTTCATTGCATAATTACCTTTCATGTTTCATTGCTTTACATATCTGGAAGTGAGGATCATCTTATAGCACAAAAGTTTTTGAAAAATTCCTCTCACATCTACCTGAATTATTTTAATTCTTTCATTTTTTTTCTTTTGAGAACAGGTCTAGCTCTGTCATCCAGACTGGAGGGCAATGGTGTAATCATAGCTCACTGCAGCTGTGAATAAAATGTCCCATTTTATTTATCCTCAAACTCTTGGGCTCAAACGATCCTCCCACCTCATGCTTCCTAAGCAGCTGGGACAACAGGCACATACCACCACATCCAGCTAATTTTTCTGTTGTAGAGACAGAGTCTTGCTATGTCGCCCAGGCTGGCCTCAAACTCCTGGCTTCAAGCAATCCTTCTGCTTTGGCCTCCCAAAGTGTTAGGATTACAGGCATGAGCCACCAAGCCCAGCCTTATTTCAACTCTTAATTTTGGGGAAAACAGAACTTTCAACATAGTTGCAATAAACAATTGATTTTTGGTTTCAAAAACTCTCGCTGTCCCACTTTTTTTTAAAAGCTTCTTTGTCTAAAATAACTTTTTTAAGGACCTTTCTTGAGTGATCAAGCAGGAGCAGCATTCTGACCAGGCAGGCATCAGATAAAGCAGGTACGTCTTCCTCCACTGTGTGAGTGTTGGGAGACAGTTTTCAACTGCTTCATTAGAAGGACAGATCTGCATATTCAGAGCCTCTTGAGGCAGAGAAAGGATTTTAGTCTAAGTCCAGGAGTAATGCAAAGTTAGGAGATTCTGCAAAGATCCCAGGGACCACTAAAAATAAAGCAGCACACTCACAATCCATAATGAGAAACTTTTTTTTCTTAAGATGACACATCATGTGACTGTTTTAAATATCCTAACAAATATTCCAGAAAATCTTTTCAAAACTGTGACCCTACGATGAAGAGATTTGGACAGCAATATTAAGTTTTATGCCCACCAGATGAGTTGGTTGCCAATTTTAAAAATGAGTTTTCCTTCTCTTTCTGCACTGTCCCCCATCCACCCCTCTGATTCCCTCAACACCAACAACCCAGGAAATAAAATGCCTGGATCATCAAAGAGTAGAGTCCTTCCAATGCATTCTTCATCCTTTTACTGATCATACGATGCTTATTACGCCTGAAGATGTATACGTCTTCATAACTATGATTTCCAACCTGTAACTCTATCAAAATGGGAGATAAGAATACTGGGATTGAAGAGAACAGTGAGAATTTAGATTCTTTTACATGTGTGATGGCCAACATACCTGAAGAATGTCCTCTGACATTTTATTTTATTTTATTTTTATTTTTATTTATTTATTTTTTTTAGTTGAAGTCTCACTCTGTCGCCCACACTGGAGTGCAGTGGCCACTCCCGGCCACTGCAGCCTTGACCTCCTGGGCTCCGGCGATCCTTCCGCTCAGCCTTCCAAGCAGCTGGAACGACAGGCGTGCGCTACCACACCCGGCTAATTTTTTGATTTATTGTAGAAATGAGGGCTCGCCAAGTTGCCCAGGCAGGTCTCGAACCCACGGGCTCAGGCAATCCACTCACCTCAGCCTCCCAAAGCGCAGGATTACAGGCTGAGCCACCGAGCTCGGCTTCCTTTGACATTTTAAATCCTAGTTCCCTAGAAGCCAAATGTGTACTCCCAGCAGAAAACAAAGAAAGTGACTAAAAGTAATCATTTTATACCACAACCATTATTATAAAGATAAACTGGCTAGTCAGGAAGCAATCCACACTTTAACCACTTTTGGAAACAGATGGTTCTAAATGCGACTAATTTTCCTCAGCATTTAACAGCAGCATCAGAAATTAAACATGCTGCAGAAACCGTTAGGTTCAGTCCCATCCCTGTTACTATCAGTGATGTCTATTAGGAAAATCATATCCCATTAACATTCTAACATTGATGGGGGAAGGAAGCTTGAAGGAAAGAAAACAATTAGCTAGCACTAAGGACTCCACAGCAAAGACCGGGCTCTTCCTTTCCCAGTTCAAACCAAATACCTGCATGCTGGCCACATCTCCCTTTTGACCAAGAAAGTTAGTGGATCAAGTTGAGGTTTTAAAATAAGTTGTCTTACAGATGCTGGCGAGGATGCAGAAAAAAGGGAATGCTTCTACACTGATGGTGGGAATTCAACCTCTATGGAAAACAATTCATTCTCCATTCTTTTATTGATCATGCAATGCTTATTATTTCCCATTTGACCATTATTGTCATTATAATAATGGTTGTGGTATGAAATAATTACTTTTATTCACTTTCTTTGTTTTCTGCTGGAAGTATACATTTGGCCACAAAGAACTAGAAATTGACCTTCCATGTTACCCAGCAATTCCCCTACTGGGAATATACCTGGAGGAACTCAAAGCATTCTACAAAAAAGATACCTGCACCAGCATGTTTTTTGCAGCACTATTTACAGCAGGAAAAACATGGAACCAACCGTGCTGCCCATCGAAAGTGGACTGAATTAAAAACAATGTGGTACATATACACAATGGAATATTACACAGCCATAAAGAAGGATAAACATATGGACTTTGCAGCAACTTGGGTGGATTTAGAGTCTATCATACTCAGTGATCTATCACAGAAACAAAGAACAGAGCACCACATGTTCTCGCTCATAAACAGACCCCGAACATTTACCATAATACCATAAGAAAGGAATTGGCAGTAGCAGGATACCACCAGGGTTGGGGTGGGGGGAAACACAACATCAATAAGGGTACCTGATCTCAAACCAGGCGAAGTGGGGACCAAAGGAAGGTCCAAACTTTACCTGTACAATGTCCTCTTGTATACCTAATCTTGAGTTGTACCCCACATCTTTAAAATAAAGTATTAAAAAATGCAAAGATCAAAAATAAAATAAATTGTCAACGAGAATCCTGATTCTACCTCCAATGAATAAAATATCCCATTTACAAATGTCTGGGGCTATTGAATAATAAAAAGCCTTGAAGTAGCTACCCCTCTCCAATCCTGGCTTTGTCTGAACCTATGGCAAATAGCTGAGGACGAATGCAGAATTACACATACAAAGAACCCTTCCCAGCAGCTTGCTCAGGCATGGCTCAAGGTACAAACCTAGACAAAGAATGACTTTATCCACCATTCTCAACTAGACAGCTGGGTGAAAACCCTTTCCCCAAGGTCCTTCGTTCTGATGTACAGCTTGGATACTACAAGAATGTTTAATGTTTCTAAGAACTTTTTCTGCAAATCTTTTTTGCTCCAAAACCTGCTGGCCATTAATATCTCCTGTCTTTCCTTCTTGAAGGATGCATTAAAGATGCTAGATATGAATGCTGCATTTGTACTTCAAAACAATGACTCAAGAAGAATAGGGAGACACTGATGTTAGCTGCCTATCCCTGCAAGTCCTTCAAGATAGGCAGAGTGCTGGGAAAAATCCTGAGGAGGGCAATTAGAGCGAGAGAGAGGATGGAGAGCCTGGAACGCTACAAATCTTAGGACCTTAAAGACTGAGAAGATGGAGAATAAAAAGGACAATGACCAAAGACTTTAAAATCATAAAGAGTAGAGACAGCATTCATAGGAATGTGTTTACAAAATGCTTAAATAGAACTGAGGAAGGTTAAGGACATGAATAAAGGAGGTAATTTTGACATTATAAACAGAAGTGCTTAGGGTAAAACGCTGCTTTCCGTTGTAAATTGATGGAACTAATTAAATTCCTCAACCTTCCCCTTGTATGCCTCTGTCACTTCAGGTGTAACCACTTCATCCCTCCAAAAATGTGGCTAAAATTATAAACATGGTCATAGGAGACAAAACCAAGTCGAGGATTATCATGGTATTTTTTTCTGTTATTCTTTAACTAGAATGTCTTCTGAAATACAAACACACTCATTCTCCAACCTAAAGCATGCTGACCCTTCAGCCCTCCCCAGTGAATATCTTTCCTCAAGAAACATTAAAAGAAGGGGCAGAAGTCCTGCAAAGAATATGTTCGGGTTGCAAGTATTGGTCACTACAGGCATATTCTTATAAAACATGTTAAGAGGGGAGAGCAGGTGTTGGGAGGCTCTTCCCAGAATGTGGGAGTTGTAAGATGTGCAACAGATGTGACCATGGAAACGGTCTTAGAACCGTGCCAAGCCCTTTGACTACCACAGACAGGCAATGACCACTTCCTTGGTGCTAAGTGGTCCAGGTAAATCAGATACATTTGCACTCATATTTCCTCCCTGTTGCCATGTGAGAAGGAACCTAAGAAATTCCCAGGATGAGGAAATGATAAAGCCATTCTCTCGTGGGTTTTGTGATTTGATATGGGTTACAGGCACTCGTAGACTAGGTTGCCTATCCTTGCTGCCACACAAACTGATCATGATAAGTAACTAGGGGACACTAAAATGTCATTTCCTTTCCATCAAGTTTTACATAGAATAGTAGAGTGCCTACTACATGCTAGTCTTGTTGTTTAGTGGTCAGAACAGCAGAAAGTAAGAATCACAACACTTAGTCACAGAAAGTCCCTTCATTTATTGATTCAGTTATTTATTTGACACTAAACAAGTAAGTTTAAGCACCTATTGGAGGCTTAACACCCAGAAAGTGAATCATCGGTATGGAAGTGTCGAGGCCGGAGTGTCCTCAAGGTGGTGCTGAAGTTATTCTAAAATAGTCCCCACAGCCAGAACCAACATCAACCAGGGCACCATCAGAACCAAGAGGCGCTGAGGAATCCGGAAAGCCAAGTGCCAGGTGGGCCAAGAGCAGGTGAACGGAATCTGATCTTCAGAACCGACCAGGCAGAGCATAGAGAGGCAGTGTTTGAACTGGGTGGTTTTCAAAACTTTTCCATCTGAGTCCTTATTGCTTAGCAAAATAACATGCCAATTATCTGCCTCAACAACTCCTGCCTGCCATGTCTAGGAAGAAACCCCTTAAATACATAAATGAATAAGAAATCTGTTTTTTTCTTAATACTCTTAAGTATATTATTAATTATGCCAAAATCAAAAGTGTGGACACTGACATGTTTAGGGTCCAATCCATGGAGCATGAGGAAACACCTTGAGCAAATATTCATCGAGCACCCACAATTTATCAGAAACCGCTATGCAATAGTATGACAATGAAAAGCCAGACAAGCATGGTTCCTGTCTCCAGGGAGTGCAAATTTTAACAACTTACAGATCCCACTGAAGAGCCGCTACCCTAATACGGACTACCAAGGCACATCAGACAATGCTGTGCTTGAGACCTCCAGTGATAAAGGTCCCAAGGATCCCGTGAGTCTAAAGAAATGTCTAACTCCAGCTACCTAACAGGAGGTTCATTAGCTTTGGGCTACAATAAAGTTATTAAATATATTTTAAAAGACAATGAGATGATCTCCAGCTGCCAGATAGATGCCCTTCAAATACTTCAGAGCTGAAAGAAATCAACTGGATTTTATAAAGTTGAATGCTGTATTATCTCATTGAGATGGACTATAATAAATCTAAACTTTCAATCATTGGGATACACTCTGGGCTAGTTTGCTTCAGCTTAACTGACACCCATTGAGAAGACACCAAATAATGCTTAGATCCCTTAGCCTGACATTCAGCATCTCTTGTTTTAAAAATGAAGATAATTATAGGTTCCCACCCAATAAGGTCTTTGTAATGATTAAGTGGGCAAACACCTGTAAAGCTCTAACAGAGTCTAGTGAGTGATCAATAGGTCCTTATTATTATCATTATTCCCATGGTCACCATGATTACTTCTGCTAGCAAATTATAAGATCCTTAAAGAATGCATCCCGCTTACATTTTAATTCCCCTACAGTGCCTAGCACCGTTCCCTGCTTCTGAGATGTGTATATGCTGGCAAACACTTAATAATCAGCTCTCAGAAGGTGAGGAAAACCTTGATTTATAGTGTTTGCCAGTTTGTCGTGATGATGTAAATACTCCCATCTTGGCCAACTTCAACCAACCAAGGTGATGTCACTGAAGGTGGCATTGGGAAGAGATGCATGTAGGCAGTTCTTGAGAGCTGTAAAAGTCACTCCAGCCTACCAACCATTGTATCCCGTAAATAACTGTGGAACTGAAAATGAGGCCAAATCTGAAGTGATGTTCTACCAGGGCTAGCAAAGAGCTGGGTGCATGGCCACTATAAGTAGCAGCATCTCTTCACCATCACCTGCACTACTGGTAAAATAATCGAGTTTTCTCCCAACCAAGAATTTCACCTCATTGTCTCTCAGATGTCACTATTACCAAAGGATTCTCCGTATGACCTTGGCAGAAACCCTGTCTCTTCAGGATACATGTAAACTGTATGCACTAATTAAAAAAAAAAGAGTATTTACTGTTACCAATAAAATGTATACTGTGGGTTATAATAAACTAATAACACTAAGTAACTAATAAATGAAATGCATATGAATCACTTGCGAGAAGAGATTGCAAAGCATTAGAGCAATTACTGAATTCTCAATGAGTGCAGTCCATAATCTCGAAGATGCATTTCTGCTATGCAGGCCCATGGCCTGGTTGGCCACGATTGGTCCAGCACTGAGGTCCTCCATCCCAGTGAAGTCCTGCTTCAGGCTTCTCCCAAGGCAAGCTGCCCTCAGCCCCTTTAGCCACCCATGGAGGCAGGTAACCGTGGGGGTTCTCTTCCCTGCCTCTTCCTCACTGAGTTCCTCCTGTCTCTTTCTGACGGTATTCATAAGAAGGACTACACTTCTAAACACATTTCAGCTTAGGGAAATTAGTCTCTGAACTGACTAAAATCTTGTTCTCTCAAAATCAGCCCCATATTTTTTTTTTAAGCAGGATGTATTGAGAGGACAGAAAAGCTCCCACAGTGGGAGGGGACCCAAAGAAGTTGCCCATCTCACCTTTCAATGCCTTCATCTAAGAGGATGTTTTCTTTCTCATCTTCATTTCAAATTGCTCAGTTCATCATTGTACTTCTCTCTCAGCCACCAATCACTTAATGTCTCTCAAATCTGTGTGTGGAGTGAGTGAGTGTGTGTATGTCTCCTTTGAACTCAAATCATTCTATAAAAAAGATACCTGCACATGCATTTTTATTGCAGCACTATTCACAAAAGCAAAAACATGGAACCAACCTTGCTGTCCATCAAAACTGGGCTGGATTAAAAAAAATGTGGTACACATATGTGATGGAATATTACGCAGTCATAAAGAAGGACAAAATTATGAACTTTGCAGCAATTTGGATGACTTTAGGGTCTATAATATTCAGTGATCTATCACAGAAACAAAGAACTGAGCACCCCATGTTCTCACTCATAAGCAGACCCTGAACATTTATCATAATACTAAAAGAAAGGGATTGTCAGTAATGGGATACTGCCGGGGGGTGGGGGGCACAATATCAATAAGGGTACCAGATGGCAAACCAGACAAAGTGGGGACCAAAGGGAGGTCAAAACTTTCCTGATGACCACTTCTATACCTAATCCTGAATTGTACCCCACATCTTTAAAATAAAATATTTTTTAAAAGATTGTGTAATTCACAGATTTCACATAATTTCAGAAAACATGATACACAAGTGAAGATTAATATGCCTCATCTGTTTACAATGTACAATTAATGACAACAAAATTGCAATAAAGTAGGTTTCTTAATAAGAAAAAAAAAGAATGCCACCTTTGACATAAGCATTACTTATAATAAAAAGTTTCACTCAGTTAATGGCTCACTAACTGAACTCATTCCTCCTTCTAAGAAAAAGTCTCCATACTCTGGGAAGAAACAGTCACTGCATGTCATATGTCTCTCACAGTTATACCCACAACCTCCAGAAACCTCCATCAGAAGGCCTTTCTCCTCTCCATCTCAGAATGGTCCATGACTCTGTTGCCTCTGTTTAACAGTCTAGATCAGTTAAACAGACAACCAAGACTGCAAAAAACAAATTTATCAACTTAACCAAATGCAATAAAATGCTCATATAACTGGGTTCAGATCAGAAGCATTCAATGAGTATATGTGTCTTATTTCAGTGGGCTTACTGTTCTAACACTAAGTGATACTCATCAATAGATCAGTTTACCAATTACTAAATCTCAAAAAAAAACTTCTACTCTCTTACTTCCTTTGGCAAAAATAAGACCATTGTTTAATATAAGTGTGGAGACAAATGAATTTTTCTCCTTCTGGATAATTTCTGACTGATAGAGCTCTGTCATAACTTGCATTGTACGGATGCTCTAAAAATAGTGTCATTTTTAGCAGTCATTAAAGGTGTTCTTTAAATTGATGAATTGTGAAGTCTGCACCAAAGTAGGAGGAATAAAAGAAAAATCTTATGAAGAGAGTTTGACAAGGAAAGGATTTATAGAACCATATAATTTGGAAGGCCTTATTTAAGAAAACAGAACAATAATGAAGACAAAATTAAGTACAAAAGGGAATGTTTATTTAATGGAGGGGTATGTGCAAGTGAAGAGTCCTAAAATTTAAGTTTCAAAAATTTCATAGTGAAACGCCTCCCACCTCAAAGATTTTCCTAAGAGGTGCTTTCTGCCTGAGCAGCCCACTTAATCATCACCCTGGCCTTCTGAGAAAAGCGCAGCATCACTTTGTAATTAAGGAGACTGAGGCCAAGAAAGGTCGAGCAACTTGCCCAAGGTCACACCACCACGAAGGATAGAGCCAGGACCCAACTCCTGCTCCCTGCGATTGGCCAATGAAGATGCTGCCTCCTGAGACCAAAAGAATATTGGTTAAATCTTGCTTCTACCCTTTCTCAACATTAGTTTATTTTTATTCCATCCTAAATTTCCTAAGAAAAAGAAGCACAGAAGTTAGTGTGTTTATTTTTGAGTGAACACAAATTTGGACCTGTAAGTTGCACAGGGGATACTCCATCATCAGGTCTTAAGTTTTCATCCTCAATTGCTCAGATTCAATCCTCCCAAACAAAATGAGCTTCTTCATCAGGCATGGACAAATGCGTTCTGAGTGGATGAAGCTATTGCTGCTGGTTGATTTTGGGTTCTCCAAATCACTAAGTTCAGATCATTTCAAATGTCAAACTGGCACTTAACAGGCAATAGCTGAGAATCTGACTTGATTTTATTTTGGAATAAAATCCTTTCCAAGCTAAAGTATTATTCTATAATTCCTCACATTACCTAGAAGTGTCATCAAATAGAAAATAAAGATATTTTTCACATCCTTAAGTAATTCAAAAAACATTGGAGATGATCCTTCTAATGTGGAAGGCTCAGGAATAAAGTTGCTCATTTTCAAAGGGGGCATTAACTTCCTTAGGACCCAAAGGCCATCAGGCATATCTAACAAATAGGTCCTAGGAGGCAGAAAGAGTTAATGTACCTAACATATTCACCATCAATGTCATTCAAAACTTTGTAATCAAAGCTACAAAAAACTGCACAAGCATGAATTAAGCTAATCAGAGTGTTTATAAAATACACCATACTTCATATACAACACACACATACAACCACACACAAAGCATCACTAGAGGAACATACTACTGTGTTCCAACAAAGAGATACCTCCAAGATGGGTTTGCTGACTGACATCAATATTTTCAAAGCAATTTAAAAACAGCTCATTTTTTTAACGATTAAGATCCATTTGTTAAAAGTCAGTAATTGGGAAAAATTCAATCTGCAAGAGAGAAGCCTTGTCTTCCTAAGAGAGATCTGGCACTTAACACCTAGAAAATTTGTCTGGGTACCCAGAGAGCTCTACCACCTTTGCTGTCTCTTTCCTGTGCCCTTTCCCTAACTTCAGTCTAGAGACGAGCTCCGTGGAACCGTGTGATACACCAGGGAGAAGTGTGAAGGGGCTAAGAAAGCCGGGCTCACATAAAACTGTTAGAATGTGTAAGCCCCAAATGCAAGAGCATCCCAGAGCCATGTCATTTACCAAGGAGCCGGATTTAGCACAGAGTTGAGTGAATCTGGGGCCCCATCCTAATTATTTTTTCAAGAATCCAGAAGACCTTTTTGGAGGTCACTCAAACTGTCTAAGCATCACCAGTTTATTTCCTTCCAATATCTATTGAACACCTACTATGTGTCAGGCACTGAGGTAGGAGTTCTATATAGACTATGGTGAATCTATGACTGACTTGTTCATCCTTTTGTCCCCAGAACCTAGTACAGTACTTGGCACACAGTAGGTGGCTCCACAACAGAAGTTATCATCATCATCATTACTCTTGTTATTGGTAGATAGGTTCACAGGTAACATAGAGACGAACATTTTTCGGAGCTATGCTCCTGTAAGACTCATAGAACCCATAAATCCTGCTCCTGGCAGCTGTCCACTATGGATGTGATGGTTTTCAGGGAAGTAGGATGAAATGAATTCTCCATCAGGGTTTCCTTTTTTACAGTTCTCCACACAAGCGACAAAAGCATGTTACCATGAGGCTAGAATGGGTTCACCTGTTGGTGGTTAGAAAAATCATTCTTGTGTTCCTCATCAGAAATCTACAATGTGAGATTTTAAGGGAGGCTTACATATGTCACACTCATTGCTTCCAAGTCAAACTACAAAAATAAACTTGCTTAAGACGGAAGTGGTTTTAATCATAACATCTTTGAATCGCTTCTTCATGTGTGGCAACTGGTATTCATCACATCCTTAAAGCTCATAACATCCTCTTGTGGTATTATTGGCTTCATATCCCATTTTACAGTTGAAGAAACTAAGTCTCAGACACCCAGGAGACCAAGGGAAGATAAGCAAGAAGCCTAGGGTGTCACCTGCCAAGCCTAAAGACAGAGTTAGGAAAAGTCCTGAGTAGGGTGACTGGAGTGAGAGAGATGATAGGGAGGTTGGTGGGCTAAATTTCAGGACACTTCAGCCTGGAACGATGGAGAAGGGAAGGCAGAATGGTCAAAGACTATAAAAACATGAAGATCATAGACGTGGATTTGTGCACAAAATGATAGACTAGAAGACGGAAATGTGAGAAGCAAAGGGAGCTAAAAGACAAGATGCAATTATCTATGAGAGTATAGAGAAAAAGACAAAGGCCAAAATCAAGAATTAGAGACAGGCCAAGAAGAAGGCATGCCTATGAAACACATATTTACTAATTCCCTACTAGTTTTCTAGCTTCACACCAAGTTCTTTTCCATACGTGATCTCGATTGATCTTATAATAGCCCCTCAAGGAGAGTACTAAGTTTTACATAACTGTTCTAATGCTTGGTTACTTAAATTTCGTGCTTGTGACTGCATTGGAATCTACAGGAATAGCTAGGCTACTTTCAAATTTTCATGATGTCTCCAAATTCATGGTCATGGTCATTCAGTCATTGTGTTGACCCAATTCTCTATTCTCATTTCAGTCTCTAGTTAAATGGGAAGTAACTCTGCCACTTGGAAAAACTGTGCTCACCCAGACTCTTTATTCTCCTTTCTAATGAGCCCTTCATATCGCCTTATCTTGCAGAAATACAGGATTTTTCTCACCCAAAAAAAACTCAAACCATAAAACAAAGAAAGCTATTTCTGTGGGCCCAGCAATAAAGTACAACATGGATGGAGCCAATAGGGGTCTTTGAAAGACCCCTACAATAATAAGTTGCAGGTATTTAATAAGAGGTTATTTAGCTATGGTAAGCATATGTGTCTTTACTCTGATAGAAAAACACTAGAAGTATAACTTTATCCTACTAAAAAAGAAACAGATTTGGTCAACAATAACTCCAATATGAATCACCAGTGTAATGTAGCAGTCAGAAAGAGTCATGTGACTTAGGCCTCATGAAGACAAATCAAAACCTACCCCACACCCACCCTACTCCCCCGACACACATAAATACTGCTGGTCACTTCTAGGAGTTATAGCTAGAAAAACAAGCTAAAACTTGTTTGAGGCAACTGACCACAATAGTGAATAAACCAAGCCCTGTCATGTGAGGAATAATCCAAGTTAATGGGAATTTTTAGCTTAAAATATTGGGAGAGGGCTAGAAGTCAAGAAGAGGCAGTAATAGTTTTCAATCATGCAAAAGACTTCAATGTGGGTGAATTGGTTTGTGTTATACAACTTCAAGGAGCAAAGCAAGAACCAATAATCACCATAATAAACGCAGTTCCCCTGTATTGTGTTCTTTCTCTGCACCAGACACTATACCGAGTACATTATATTTATTATCCCAAGTAATTGCCACAACAATCCTAACATAGATGAGTGTAGTTACCAAGAAACAGATGTAAAGCCAACACACAGAAGAAGATTCTAGCAATTAGAGTCACCCAGAGGTGAAACAGGCTGTCCCTGGGAGATGTTGAGTGTCTTGTCCCTGGATTTGATCAATTATATGCTAGAAACCCTAGGCAAGAGGATGTTGTTGAGAGAACTCAAGAATCAGATAAATAATTGAGTTAGAGAAAACTTCAAGTAAGTTTCTTCTAAGACTTGCTAAAAGCAAAAGGACGGTATAAGCAAGGATTGACTAAGAGATGCTTTTGAATGGATGAAACTGAAATAAGAGAAACAGATTAGGAGAAATCAAAAATTATTTCAAGAAAAAGAAGATGTCATGAATAGAAATCAAGACATCTTCAACAACAAAACAAATGTTCATCTCTATGAGATGATCTCTTTCTGGTCCCTTAGGCTGGCAAAGTGATGAGCCCTTTGAGGCCACATACATTCTCCCAATTTTGTGGAAAAACCTCAGGTGAGCCACTGAATTCTCCGAGTCCTTTTAGAGCCAGACTGCTCTCAAATTCCAGAAGCCAGCAGAAGGGAAGCCTCCAGACCCTCCCCCACCACGTGTGTTCCAACCACTTAAAGCTGCTATTCCTCTCAATGTTGTGATTACCAAAAATGTGCATGTCACGATGGCCTCAGTTCATGTACTAGGAAACAGCCTTGCGTACTCTAAAAGGACATAGTCCAATAAAACCCCACCAACAACAAGGAAAGCTTTGGGAGAAAATGGATAAATTGGAACTCTTAAAAATAACGGTGGAGAGCCAGGTGTGGTAGCTCACACCTGTGATCTCTGCACTTTGAGAGGCCAGGGTGGATGAATTGCTTGAGCCCAGGAGTTCAAGACCAGTCTGAGCAACATAGTGAGACCTCGTCTCTACAAAAATGTTTAAAAAGTAGCCAGGCATGGTCACACATACCTGTAGTCCCAGTAGCTGTGGATGCTGAGGCGGAAGGAGGCCTGAGCCAGGAAGTCAAGGCTGTCACGAGCCGTGCTTGTCATGATGCTGCCACTGCACTGCAGCCTAAGCAACAGAGTGAGACCCCCAACTCAAAATAATAATAATAACAACAACAACAGTGGGAGTATTTTGAACATTTAGATCAAGTCATGTGATCGCATCAAGTTTTGGAAAACCCCTCCAATGCCCATCTTTGTGCTTCTTCCTGCTTTTGTGCGCTCTTCGGCCTAAGGGAGCAATTAGAAGTAGTCTTAAATATATCCAGCTACTTGAAAAGCTGAGGTGGAAGGATCGCCTGAGCCCAG